>RCAB01000389.1:0-61609 GCA_003640385.1 Setaria digitata | reverse complement strand
TATATTATATATATATATAATTAGTTTCTACAAAAACTAAATTTGTTATATACTAAGTAACTTTTTTTTTTTTTAAATGATGCCAGTAATGTTGCAGTTAATTTCGATTAAAAGAAAAGAAAAAAAGAAAAAAAACATAGGAAATTTATTAGAAGTGAATGGGAAATCATTTCTTCATTTATAGAAGAAATAAATTTTATGCAAAGTATAAACTACAAATATGTCGATTTATTTTAACAATCATTTAAAAATTAATAATATTTAGAATGAATTTTAATTCTTGTCTGAAACGATTAAAAATTTATTTTGTAAAATTGAAAGCTTTAATGATAATTTTTACTAAATTTTTGATTTTTAAGCAACATTAAAAACATATGCTTATAAAATTCAGCATTTCTTTTCTTTCTTTCTTTTTTTTTTTTTTTTTTTGATTGAGTAGAAATTTTTTGTTGCTTTTTTTCGCGATTTTTTTTTTTTTTTTTTTCTTACATTTTGATTCGTTTAATTCCTTTGATATATCTATCTCAGTTACTATTTGGTATTAAACGAAAAAATTATTTCCATACGTGAAAAATACTATTTGCTTATTAATGCTTTGAACAAATTTTGTCTCTAATATGAAAGTTGCAAAATTGATTTTTGAAAATTTAATCGTTACTAATTTAAAAGTAATATTATTAAACAACATAACAATGTGCAGGAATGCGTTTCGTTCCATTTTCAAAAATTGACTATTTTAAATTAAAAAAAAAAAAAATATTAGCTGTTATCAGTGATAGAGGTGATTAATTCAACTTAAATAAATTAAAAATCCAAAATTATTTTTGTTGAAATGATTTTTATCTTCTATTCTTTTTTTTCTTTTTGGTTTGAAACTACTAAAAAGATGTTTTTAAAATTGAAATGTTAACTAAAAAATTTTTTCTTCTCTATCTTATGATAACATCAAGATCCTCAATGCTTGTAAAATTTACAAACTAAAACTTTTCCTATTTCTAAAAAATTGACTTATTCCTTAAAAAAAAAAATTTAAATCATATTCCATCTAATTTCTTTTTCTCCTTTTATGAACCAAAAATGCTGCAAATAAATAAATAACGGAAAGACAAGTGAAATTGTTAAGAAAAATAAAGAAAAGAAAATTAATTTGTGAATTTATAAGATTAATAAAAAACAAATGATTGAAGAAAAAATATCTGAAGAAAAGAGAGAGAGAGAAAAAAAAAAAGAAAACTGAAAAATACTTCGAAATATGAAAGATATTTTGGAAAAAAAATATAAATATAACGAAAATTAACGAATCATTAATGATAATTTGTTTTCTAGCTTATCAAATAATTTGTATTTTTAATTTCGCAATTAATGCTGAACATTTTTCATTCGTTGTATGCAATAAAATCAGTTGGAATTATCAATTATCACTTGTTTTTTTCTTTTTTCACTCTATGTTTATCACTTTTCATTCTCAATTTTTGTCTTTTTCAAGAGTACTAGTTCTCTTTAATAGTCAGTAATACAAGCAAGAATGAGAAAAAAAAAAAAAAATGTCAAGTAAAAAATGAAATAAAAATAGATAATGCGAAATTAATCAAATAGATATCATTTCATATCTAACAACGCGCTAATTCTTTAGTAATTTGTGTAAAACTTTTTTTTTTTTTTTTTTTTCTTAAATTTCCATTTTAGTGTGAAATTATTGTTGTCATTTTTAGTAGAAAATTACATTTTTTTTTTTAATTTAGTTTAATTAATGATATTTTATTTAACATCACAAAAATGAAGAAAAGGTAAATCGTTTTGCATTCTTTTTTTTTTTTTTTCTCTTTTGTTTTCAAATGTTGCTCTATTAAGATTTTCTTCCATACATTTTTATTTTTATTTTTTTTTTTCCTTTATAAGATTTAATTTTTGTTCCTTTGTAAAATTTTATTATGTATTATGCTTCTTTTGCAAAAAACATTTCATTATTTTGCATTTTTTCTTTGCAGCAAAATTTCACATTCCGTTCAAATCTGTAAATTATTTACAATTCAGTTATTTTTCTTTACATTTGTTATTTTACCAAAACAATAAAAAAAAAAAAAAAAAAAAAGGAAAAGGAAAAAAGAAGAAAAATGATCGTTAACCTTTTAACAAATATTTCAATTCGTTTTACTTTTGAAATTTGTTAAAATTCCCAATTTCGTTCACGTTATTTACAAATTTAATATCAGCAAATTTTAACTAACTCATGAAATATCGTGTTGCTTTGGCATTTCTATGCTATTTCAATTGCTTTAGAAAATAATTTCATTGTAAAATTAGGCATAACATCACGAGATTTCAACTTATTTGTGCCAAAATACTACTACAAGCCAATATTACGCTGTAATTTTCTCTCAATTAATAGTATTAATGATAATAGTAGTAATAAATCATGATAATCTTGATTTAGACTAAACTTCAATTTTGATTCTCTAAATAGTTTATCACTGATTGTTGCTATTTCAATCATTTTAACAGTCAGTTAATTCAATCATAAAATTAAATGCATCATTCAGGAATTGTAACGTTCGTTATCTATGCCAAAAATTTTATTACATTCCATTGCATAATAATTTTTCTTAATTAATAACAACGATAATAATGATAATGAATCGTGATAATTTTGCTTAATTTAATTCGAATTCTACCAATACCATCGTGATTAATTACTTTTTTTTAATTTAGAATTCCACTTACAAATGGTAACATGAAATGGATTCATTAGATGGAGCAACCAATGATTGGTACAATGTACCATTAAATTGGAATGATATTTTTGCTGGTGGAACGTTAATTTCATTAGCGCTAATATTTTTGCTAGTTTATTGTCTTACTGTCGTTGTTTTATATCGAGAGTCTCGAGTAAGTTAGTTAAGAGTTTGTTTTCAATTTATTTTTAAGCCATTTTAGTTATTAAAAAAATTCTGCTCTAATTTCAAATATTTATAGATAAATTTGAATAATGATAGTTATTTCGTGATAGCGTATTATTGCACCTTCTCAAATCTTATTATGTAATATTAAGATATTCTAATTTTATAATAATAATAAACTGTAATAATATTGATTGCAGTAGTATAATAATGATTTAATTTGCACTAATATTATTATTGTATTTTTTTCTTTTTTTTTTTTTTGCTTATTTCAAGAGAAAGTAAAGGAAAAATATTGTTACAACATGTAAGCTTTTCTTTGATTTAATTAACTTATTGCTGATTAGAGTACATATTTTTCAAGCTGTATAATGGATTAATTAAATAACAGAAACAGAAGGATTTAATGACTGATATCATTAAAAGATGTCCTGTGTGATAGCTTAATTAAATAACAGAAACAGAAGGGTTTAATGACTGATATCATTAAAAGATGTCCTGTATGATAGCTTGATTAAATAGAAACGGAAGGATTTAATGACTGATATCATAAAAAGATGTCCTGTGTGATAGCTTAATTAAACAGAAACAGAAGGATTTAATGACTGATATCATCAAAAGATATCCTGTGTGATAGCTTAATTAAAGAACAGAAACAGAAAGAATTTAATTACTGTTGTTATGAAAACATATCTTTCTTCAAAAAAGAAATGAAAAATGTAATACAAGAAATTTAACATAATTTTACAGGTATATTAAATAAAATTACCTAAAACTATTTGCAGTTAAATATCGGTTTCCTGTATCTGCTCAGTGCATCAATCAATAATATGTTTTTGTTAATTAATTATGCGCTTGTACCTGGTCTACTTATACTGGTGAAAAAATCTACTCCAGTGGACGGAAGACGAATTTTTCAAGTATTAATTAAATTTTAATCTCGTCTTTTCTTTGAAAATAAAATCTTTTGCTTTCAAAAATAATTTAGTTATCAGTGAAAGTTATAAAAGTATAATTATGCATCAAATAGTTTTCATTTTTTTTTTTTTTTTTTTTTTTTTTTTTTTTTTTTTAACATGAAATTCTAACAAATTAAACAATCAATCAATATTGCTATCCTTTAGCATTGTGTGAAAATGTCTTCTGGATTAAAAATGAAAAATATTTCAGGTATATTTAGATACAGTATGGTTTGCAATGTGTTATCATATCATACTGATTGCATGGACTCGTTTTACAGCTGTTTATCGTCCATGTCAGTTTAGAAAACAAACGAAATCCACCGCTTATATTTTGTGTTTTTCATGCTATGCAATTAGTCTTGTACAAGTATTTTTTTTTTTTTTTTTATTTGCTAAAAAATATGAATTATAAATGTTTTTCTTAAAATTTCGTGAGGTTAGAAAAAAAAAAAAAATTTCTTTCTACTTCACTTTTCTTCCATTCATTATCACGAACAATTTTTTTTTGTTCTTCCTGTTTTTTTTTTGTTTTTTCCATTCATTTCAATTAATTTTTACACGTGATAAATTTTTCCGCTTGAAAAGAAAAAAATAAACTTAGCATAAGTGAACAAAAAAAAGAGCGAAGTTTTTATTCCAAAATTGATAATACATTACATATTTAAAGAAGCAATTTTTTTTCTGCGTTTAACAAATTTGAAAAGAAAAATTTTCCTTTCTCAGCTTCAAATTTAAATAATTATTTCGTACGATTCATTAAAAAATAATAATAATAATTACTAATTAGAACATTTCATTGAAATGAATGAAAATATCCGTAATAAATAACTGAAGGAAAAAAAAGGAGTGAAAAAATTGTAGGCAGAAATAGTTGAAGTAAAAATAAATAGGGTCATCATTGACAAGGAAAAAAAAATTGGAATCTTTTTTTTTACATTTCACATTTTTTTCAATTTCAAATTTTATCGAAATAAAAGGCAATTTTTCTTCCTATTATTTTTACTTTGAAAGAATACAATTCAAAAGTATCACGACAAAATGAACAGAAAAATACTTTTTTTTTTTTAGAATGTGCTGAAATTTCAGTGAATCTTTTTTTAGATTATAAACAAAAAATGAAAAGTTTTATTTTTATTTTTATTTTTTTTTTTGGAATTACCAAAGTGTATAATTGAAATAATGCTCAAATATTACAATACTTAACTTTGTCAAATTAATTTACTTGAAATATTGCCGAAAAAAGTTAATTAGCGATAGTTTCATTTCAACCAAATTGCAATAATTACAGTTTTCTGGAGCTCATTAAATCATAAATAAATTATGCCATAACAAACTAATTATAGTATAATAAGCAAGTGTTGAAATGGCAATGAAAATAATATTTGCCGAAGTATTATTAAATGTAAAAAATTTTTCAAAATCAAAAACTTTTGATAATTGAGAAAAAAAAAAAAAAAAAAAAAAAAAAAGAATTATTGAAGAATTCAGATAACTCAATGCTGTGCTCTTGTCTTTGTTTGAAACTTCATCTATCCTAACATTATTAAAAAAAAAAAAAAAGATGATTGCAAGTGAAATAATCATTCTTTTACACTAATTAGAAATGGAATAAAATTGATATTTTAGAAGTGACAAAATATATCTCATACAGAAAATGAGTAAATAAATAAATTAAATAAAATTCAATACAAACAAACAGGAAAAATCAATATTAAGGCTAGGCAGTAAATAAGTAAAAAGATAAATAAATAAAAAATATTCGTAGTATTGAATAGAATTGGAAAATTTATCATAAATTTTATTAATTACAGTCGATAATAACATATTTTCAACGATGGTATGTAACATTTTATTATGAACCAAGTGTCTATGGTATGATTCCGGATGATATAAAAATGTATTTAGACGGTGGCAAATCGTTATTTTTCATGATTTTTCATTCTACAATCATCATTTCTACCTTTATTCTGTACAGGTAATCTAATATTTAAATGACTGCAAACGATGTAATTTGAATAATTAAGTAAGCAAATAGTAGTAAATAGATGAGAAAGTGAAATTATTCGTCTATTCATAAATCGTGACTGAATGAGTGAAAAAGTGATTTTGGCAAATTAAGCAATACTTGATTATTTTAATTAATCAAAAATTTGATTAAGCAATTAATTTAATAAGCAATCTGGTTATTCCGAAAATTGCGCTTTATAGCAAAAATTTTTTTGTAATTTAGCTTTAGCATTAATAACTAATAACTAAATTAATGGAAATTATTCCAATTACTGACTTATTATCGATTTTAAAATTTTGGTGTGTGTCAAAAATTTAAAATTTTTGAAAAAAAAAGTGTCAAAAATTTTAGATTTTTGACACTTTTTGGTGACATATTTTTAGGATTAATTGGCACGGTTATTTTTTCTTCCATTTATTTTGATTAAAAATTAATTAAAAATTTAATTTTCTTTTCAGTTTGACTCTCCTCTTACTGCTCAGATACAATCGTCTAGCTCGAAATAATTTCTTCATTCGATTTGAAACTCGCAAAATACAGACGAAATTAAATAGAGGTGCTAACAGCACCATGCCAACCGAAGCTAAGTAAGTTATTGCAGAATTACTGCTAACTATTAATCATGATTATGATCGATATTAATTTGGGTGAAATTTTAAAATGTAAAACATTTTTTTTTAAATTGAATACGGATTTTAAATTCGCGAAATAACGAAAAAGAAGACATTTTGTTATTACATAAATCAGGAGGAAAAGTGGAAAAGTTTGATTTTTATTCTACAAAAGTAAAATTTATTTTATCAGCAAAGATGTGAAGTGTGATAAATTGATCTAAGCTGTTAATTTGATTAATCAGTAATCCTTTGCAAAACATTGCTCAATTTACGGTTTTAATTCGAAATTTTTTCAATTAAATTGCTGCTAAGTATTTAACTAACGATGTATATATGATACTTCCAAAATATCCAAATAGATTTGAGTAATTTTTCAAATGCATATAATATATTTCTTTGACCTTTCAGAGAATGAAATTAAGTGACCCTTTCTATTATGCAAAATATTCAAACCGTCTTCTAAAAGAATATATAATTTTTGATAGCAATATATAATCATTAATTTAGTGGAGCCTCTTTACATATAAAGGAAAAATTTTTGTATTCGTCTAAAAAAAATTTCATAATTATTTATAAGAAATTAGAAGAAATCACCATAAAATACGTAAAAAAAAAAAAAAAAGAAACTCAATAACTTAAATATTTCTCATATATAAAAATATGTCATAATTTTATTTATACAGTTCCATATACACATATATATATATATATATATATATTTCTTTCTTTCACTTCTTATTTCTCATATATATATATATATGAGAAATAAGTTTACGAAAAAGAAGGCAAAGAAAAGAATAAAAGAAGAAGTGAAAGAAAGAAATAAAAAAGGAGAGAGGAAATATATTGCAAATTTTTAGGATAATTCCACCGTATGCCGCAATTTTAGGCTCGTTCTACCGTGTATCTGCAATACCGTAGTATTTCTTGCTGGACAAGTGGTTATAACTGTTGGCGTTGGCGAAGGTCCTTGGGCTTCATGGCTTATTATGATACTTTTTACTTTAACTGCTGCTACCGATCCATTTTCTCTGTTGATTTTTAGTGGTGCTGTGAGGTAATAATTATTAATCAACTAATAAATTATTTTGTTTGTTTTGTTTTGTTTTGTTTTTTCAATAGGATGAAAATTCCTGAAAAAATGCTTATCACTTTGTAAATAAATTCATTAATACAATATCTTTTTTTTTAATTCTAACAAACATTCCTTTTACTATTTTACTATTGTTATTTAATAATTAATTATTGTTCATTATTGTTATTTATCATTATTATTTGTTACTAACATTTATTATTATTACTTATTATTATTGTTATTTATTACATTTATTTATTATTATTTATTATCATCGTTTATTACTATAATTTATTATTTGTATCTGGTATTATTATCACTGCTATGCATTATGAGTGAAAAAAGTAGTAAAATTTATTGCTTCCTTACATTAAATATATCGAATTTTAAAAATTAAATTTAAAATTATAGGAGGGAAGGAGAAGCAATGTTTCATTAGCACTTAATAATTAAAATATAATTACCATTTTCCTTTTTTTTTTTTGTTCTTTTTTTTTTTTTTTGATAGACATTTTGACATTTTCAGAAAGAGCTCAACGATAGTATTGCGGGGATTATTCTGTCGCGGTAAAAGAACTACCCCCGTTGTTACTATTGTGGTAAATGATATAATTAAAACTATCATTAATGAAGATATATTTTACCTGCCTGATCTCTCTCTCTCTCTCCCTCTCTCTCTCTCTCTATATATATATATATATATATTATTTCATATAATATTTATCCATATTATATGAAAAATAAAATATTTTTTTATTCGAATCAATGAGTATAAATGGAATAACTGAGTTATGCTTTGGAAAGGGTAAAGGAAAAGATCAGAATTTAAATAATGAAAAAGATTTAAAATCCGTGTCTCGATTTTAATCATATTTTTTGGTTTTAATTACGATTTAATGTTTCTTTCTTTTCTTCACTAAATAGAAATTTGGTAGTACAGAAATATTTGTGCTGATAATATATTCATTTTGCAGCCTATTTCAAAGAAAATCCAAGCAGAGATTGAGCAGCACATGTGACTCAACTTAACGGATACAAAAATGATAATTAACGCTTAGAGGATGGTGATAAAGAAGTGCGCATGAAAATAATTAATAGTAATAAAATGTTTTAAACATCATAATGGAAATTAGTTGCAGAGTTTTAAGTTTATTAGTAAAGAATTATTTTGCTCAAAATGACTAGTTCCTAGCTAGTATTTTCATGATTTCGAATATTTAGCAAATCTAGCTTGAAAAAAATCTAGCTAACTAGCTAATTGTGCTTTACAAATTTTATTTCTTATTTTTTTTTTTTTTTTTTCCTCCACTTTTTACTAATAAAATATATGAAAATTCAAGAACTCCAGCAGTTTCATTCCATTATCACCAAATTTCATTTAATGAACACTTTTTTTTTTTTTTTTTTTTTGCATTTATCCCTCCAATGATAATATGTGAAATATACAAAGTGTCAATTTAATATTTTAGTTATAATATATCAAAAAAAAAAAAAAATCTAAAATGAAATAATTTTTCAGAGTGCAGAGGAATTAAAAGAATGACCAAAAATGCAACGATCTTTGGGACATTCTGACAAGCTAGGAAATTAAATTATATAATGAAAGTTGTTTTATATGTATTGTATGNCAAAAAAAAAAAAAAATCTAAAATGAAATAATTTTTCAGAGTGCAGAGGAATTAAAAGAATGNTATGTGAAATATACAAAGTGTCAATTTAATATTTTAGTTATAATATATCAAAAAAAATAAAAATCTAAAATGAAATAATTTTTCAGAGTGCAGAGGAATTAAAAGAATGACCAAAAATGCAACGATCTTTGGGACATTCTGACAAGCTAGGAAATTAAATTATATAAGGAAAGTTGTTTTATATGCACTGTATAAATAAATTTTAAGTTTTAATAGTAAATTTTATTAAAAATTGGCACATATATGCATCATTTTATTATGTAAATTCGAATTTAAATTCCATCCATCTCCATGAATTTAGCCCACTAATTTCATTTCTCTAAATTTGGCATAGAAAATTGAATTTTCGAAATTATAGTNCATTTTATTATGTAAATTCGAATTTAAATTCCATCCATCTCCATGAATTTAGCCACTAATTTCATTTCTCTAAATTTGGCATAGAAAATTAAATTTTCGAAATTATAGCNTTATAGTTCAAAATATGCCTTTGTTATTTTTAGATATCGATAAAAAATTACGTACGATGCATAAACGTATCATTCATTTACTTTATAAATTTTTTTGATATTTTTTCTAGCATATAATAATGGATGATAAGCCCAGTAATATTTTTCAATCTTAATTTTTTTTTCATGTAAAATTTTGAACTTTTTTTCTCCTTCTGCAAATTCTTATAATAAGCAATACATTTTTATTAATTCTATGCTTTGTGATTAAACGTTTTTCTCATATAATTGTTTCCTTTTTTTTTTTTTTTTCTCATNAATTCTATGCTTTGTGATTAAACGTTTTTCTCATATAATTGTTTCCTTTTTTTTTTCTTTTTCGTTTTTTTTTTTCTCATCCTCTAACCTCCATTGATTACCTCTGATGTAATAAAGATAATATCAGTAAATTTATCAAACTTCGAGGTGTACGGTGTACTTGTTTTATTTTTACAAATCATATAAATAATTAATTATCATCATTGTTCAATTTAGCTCTTTCCTTATTGCTCATTTTTCTCATCTAAATTATACTAAGGATGAACAGTAATGATAATTGCTCATGACTATCAGTGAATTATGATAATTTTGTTTATTTCTTCCATTATCTCATAAAATTATCTGTGTGTGTTTTTTTTTTTTTTTTTTTTTTTTCATATCAGCACTCTTCAAATACCATATACAGCAATTCCTTCCTATTCTTTTGTTTCCCAGAAATAAAATAGCATTTATCAGATAAGTATATTGAAATATTATTGTTGCCTTAGTTGAATGATAATAATGAATCAATGCTTATCTTTGTCCCATAAAGAATAAAAAAAAAAAAAATCACCGAAAACTGTTTGAATGTTTGAATAATGTCTAATTCGGCTTAGCTTTAAATTGTATAACAGAATGGTCAATTTTGTGTTATTTACAAATTATATATTGCTAATTTAGCATAAAAATCATAATGATTTGTTGCTCATTAGCGCTGTAGCCAATTAGAGTTGCAATTTTAAATAAACTTAATGAAAACAAAATATCCATTTATGCAGAAATGATCAAATCAGAATGCAAAAGCATATTTCAAAATGGTAGTAAATTTGAAGATGTATGAGTAGAAGAAAAAAAAAAAAACACTTCAATCTAAATTTGAGATCAAATTAAATTGGCAAAAATTCCGCTCCACAATACTTGTTGATTCTGATGAATTAACTCTTATAAAATATTTGCTTAACTATAGAACTGAATAGCAATATCATGAATTATACTGCGTTTTATACTCCATTTTTTTTCTTTTTCCACTACACATCACAAATTCTCATCCTTCATTTCCTGTCCTACCTAAAACTAACCTAAAAATATCCAGGAAGAATTGCTGATCTTTAGAATTCCCATAAATTGCTAATCAATCAGGCAAATTTCGTTTACTTGCAATTATTGACTAGCCCAATTTTCTAGCACTAATAAGGGCAAAAAAAAAAAAAAAAAAAATTATTGCTTTTTGAAAAATGCATATCAATATATAATTGGAGATTAATTTACCTAAAATCAAGATACTATTGTTGAAATATGGTGCAGAGGAGGGAGCTCATCTAAAATCTTTAAATACGGAAAATTTTATCCAATTTCAGCAAAATAAACATTGTTAAAAGAACTAATATCATATCGAACAGGATAGAAAATTTTTTTTTTTGGTTTTTCCTTTAATGCTATAATATTTAGTAAGGAATTCAGCAAACTTTAAACATTGCAAACATTTGGAACAACTATCGAAAAATACTTCCATAAGTGAGAAAAATCAATGGAAAAGAAATTTTTACATGAATAAAAATGATTAATAATAATAATAAAAAAAATAGCATCGATGATAATTTTTTTCAGTGATCATTCATTCTTCTTTTCGCCTCATGATCAATTGTAATGGTATATATGAATGATTCGTACGTGAAAAATTATCACTATCATTCTTCTTTTTTTTTTTTTTTTTTTTTTTTTCAAAGAATTTATGAAATGAATATTATTGTACGTGTTTGGTGTGAATATAATTTTAATTAAGAATTAATCAGGCTTGTTTGTCTCTTTCATCTCTTCGTTTTTCTTTTTCTTTTTTTTTTTTTTTTTNTTTTTTTTTTTTTTTTTTTTTTTTTTTTTTTTTTTTTTTTTTTTTGCAATAAAAAATGATAAAATTTAAAACAATGAATGATATAATCAACATACAACAATAAAACTAGTATCATAAATGGAACAGAATAAAAAATTAAAAGAAAAAATTGCAATTTTTCCCTCTTTTTTTTCAAAATATACTGTAAAAATTATGGAATAAATTATTTGTTTGCCAAAAAAAGCAAAAGGAAAAAAAAAAAAGAAAAAACTTTACTATCATAATAACAGAGTATATAATATTTGTACGAAGCAATAAACCATTTCAAATGGTTGTAAAAATGAATGAAATTTCGAAAAAATTAAATTATTCTGTAAAAGAAAAAGAATACTATATGAAAAAGCTTTCTTGAAAAAAAAAAAAAAAAAGATGATGTACAAGAAGAATAGAAGAAAAAATTGATTTTAGATTCGAGAACAAAAAGAAAAAAAAAAATGATGGCCTCATAAATGAAAATTAAATAATACCATTGAAATCAATGATAACATTTTTGCTAATCAATCAAACTTGATCAATTTTCATTTAGACAG
This sequence comes from Setaria digitata, assembly GCA_003640385.1. Classification (NCBI taxonomy): domain Eukaryota; kingdom Metazoa; phylum Nematoda; class Chromadorea; order Rhabditida; family Setariidae; genus Setaria; species Setaria digitata. Next base: position 49,198 of record RCAB01000389.1, on the reverse strand, counting down.
CAATTTAATTTCATAGTTGAATTACTATTTTCCAACAAAATACATCTGCGAAACACTATATCGATAAAGCTTTTTTCTCTGAAAAAAAAAAAAAAAAAGAGAAAAGAAAAGAAAGAAAAAAGGTGTGCAATAAACTGCTCCAACTTTTTTGTGCTTGCAAAAATGAACTGAAATTAATTATTGCAAAAAAAATTTAAAATTAAATCTTTTATATTAACTTTTCACTCTACATTATTGGAGTAATTATGGGAAAATTGGAACAATTCACTGTTTGAATATAAAGAAAAAGGAACGGTATTCAATTTTATATACCAAAACAAAAAAAAAAAAAATTGAGATAAACCAAACATACACGCATATACGCATATTTACGTGCTCATACGTACACATATAACTCACGTAGATATACGTAACAAATGAAACTGAAAACATGTAACATGTCACAAAAACAAGTTTTGCTTAAAAACTAATTCAAAATGAACAAATTAATAACTTAACATGTAATGGAATATAAACTGCCACAAAATTTTCAAAAAAGAAAAGGATATATTTTATGATAAGAAAAAGAAATTCCATATGGTGCCAACATAATCAATCCATTTCAAATGAAAAAACCCTGTAAATTAGGCCAATGTTTAATAACAAAATCGCTACTTCGACATGGATGCAGTGCAATACGACGACCAACTTTCTTCGGACAAATTCGTCTACGCAATATTCTAAAATAGAATAAAAAAAAAAACAAAAAAAACAAAAAACAAAAAAAAAAAAAAACAAAATAATAAAAATTCAAGCAAAATAAACGATCCTTTTTGTTTCTCCCCTCATTTCTTTAACAGCAATCAATTAGTTATGTTAATTTTAATGATATATATGATAATTAAATATTCCTCCTCTTTCCATCTTCAAATTTCATTTATTGCAAAATATTCCACAATAGTAATCTGCTTTATGCAAGAGTATTAAGAGCTGAGTGAAATCGGCAAAACAAAATGAGATAATATTTTCTTGATCAATAAAGTGAACTGAAGAAAAAGATCCCATCCAAATAATCATGAAATGTTATCAAGTAATCGAAATCACGCTAGTATTGCCATCATTTGAAAGAGTAAAACTACAGATTTCTCTCAGTCCATCACAGACAGCCCAAATGAGAATAGTCGTATTATTATTTACTGCTTACTCAGACAGATAAATATGCAATTTTTTTTATCATAAATAATGAGAAAAAATGTGCAACATGCATAAACCTTAGCTCTCAAAATATATCATACTTAAAATTATCAAAACATTTTGTGATATAATTCAGCAGGTTTTCATTTTTTTTTTTTTTTTTTTTTAAAGAAACAATAAATTTAAAAAAGGAAAAAAGAAGGCATGCATTGAGGAGTGTGCTTCGGAAATTATGATTAATACTAATTTCAAGTTATCTCTTAGAAATTTTCCCATTATTTTCGCTTCTCTCATTCTCATGCAATCATTCCGGTGAAATCCCACAGTGTATAAGGCTTTGAGTAACATACAATCAACAATTAAATAAATAATTCAATTATGTAAATTTAATTTCATCTTCAAACGTCCAATTTATAGCGAATGCCATTATACTCAAAAATGATTTCCAAGTAAATTTAACTTCACAAGAATCCTAACTTTCATCCCGATATTAAGTGCTAAAATTCAACAATTACTACCAACTAGACTTAGTATATTACACTTACTTTAGTCGTGGTCCAGCGAGGAACAAAAGCTTTTCATCCAAACCACTCCATCGACTATCCGGTTGAAGATTTTTCTTTCTGGATGCACCCACTGTTGTCAATACGGAACCGGTAGCTGTGGCAGCTTTTTTTTCGTGCACCATCGTATCAATCCCAATCAAAAGTGCTGATGACTGCGGAATTTGCGATTGTGTTGCCGATGTAGTTGTTGATGTTCGTGTAACCGTCGTCCCTGTTTGCAGCTGTTGTTGTTGTTGTTGTTGTTGTTGTTGCTGTATTGTTGCAGCAAAAAGAGCCGGATTAACAGCAGCAATAGTTGGTGGTACAAGAACGGAAGTGGGAAGTGATAATGGTGTTACAGCAGCTACCGGCTTATTTGCTTCATGTGCAAAGTTATGCATTGCGGTTGTAGGAGCACCCGTGACATGACCTAGATGTGATTGCTGATTACGAATAGTGGTGCAAACAATTTTACTTGGACTTAATGATGATGGCTTAGTAACAACTGTGCCAGGAATATGTGCACCAGAATGAACTGCAGCGATTTGTGGTTGTAAAGATTGTGATGTCAATTGTGATTGTGATAATGATGGTATTGACGATGATGATGATGATGATGATGATTGTGGTGGTAGCGGTGGTGGTGGTGGTGGTGGTGGAGGTGGTGGTGGAGGTGGCGGTGGAGGTGGTGGTGGTGGTGGTGGTGGTGGTGGTGGAGGTGCGGTTGCTGCTACTGTTGGTAGTGACGGTGGTGAAGGTGTTACACCAGGTGTTGCAATTGATACCACTGAGGGATGATGATAATGTGTATGAGCGGTACCAACGGTTCCAGAATTTACCAAGTGAATGGCACTCTGCTGTTGCGTTTGCGGTACCGTTTGTTGTAAATGCTGCAATGAGAAAAGAAAACGAAAACTAAAAAAGGGGGAAAAGAAAAAGAAAAAAACTAAAATTCATAAATCTACAGTGATTTTTACCACTTATTTCCGTCTATAGCCATTAAAGCTTTTCTGATCAGACAAATCACCAGTACAGCATCCATTCCAGATATATTAACAGTAGCCAGGATATTAATTATCACTGCGCAAATATTGCAGAAGATAGTATTCATGCACCTATTGCAATAATGGATAAGGCAACGCTGCCATCAATTTGAAAAGTCCCCATATAAGAGGAGTTGTAGCAAAATTTGACTTTACAAAGTAATAGTCACCTTAGTTAAGAGGTTATAGCCAATCTGGAGTCGATTTTTATGCGCCAAATTCATGCCAGTATGAGATTAAAAATTTTATTGAAAAAAAAAAAAAATGCGAAAATTCCGCCTTTATTCTCCGCTTCCAATTTCTACTTTATACAGTAGAGTACTCTTGATTTAGCATTCATTTCAATAGTTAGTTTAATAGCTCATTTTTCCTTCCTAATTAAAAAAAAAAAAAAAAAATGCTAATCAATATAAATGAAATATGCTCATCCAATACTTCTTTTCTTTTATCTAACCACTTGATATATTTCAGAGAACTGTTCCAGTTAATCCCTACAGTTCCTACAGTAACTGCCTTATATATTAAGATCTTATATCTAAGATCCTCTCGAACAGTAAACGGTAGTAAAAACCAGTGCCATAGAAGGGTTTCCGTTAAACGATATCCCGACACAAAGGATGCCAAATGATGGCGAAATCAGGCAGAAGACTTATTCAAGATCACTTGCTTCTTTTCAGCTCCATATCTTCTGTTTAGAATCCACGTATCCAAGAATACAATTCTTCAAGAAAGGAAAAAGAGGGTTCTAAATTACATTAAAATTCATATTTAAAGCCGTTTTCACTCGCCTTAGATTGCAGCAGCAGTACATAATACAAAAAAAGCCTTTATAAAATTATGTTAAACTCGGCATTATGCTTAAATTTATCTAGGAAACACCCGTACTGTGCAACAAGGTGAAATTTTTAGGGTAAAATGTATAAAATGAATCGTTAATTTCAATCAGCGTGTGTTTGGGTGCATTTATGCTTGTGCACTTTAGTTAATTTTAGAAAGAAAAGAAAACCATGCTTTAAAAAAAATCGAAAATTTATGCAAAATTCATTTTAACTTGAGAAAAAATGAGGGTAAGAATGTTGTCTAAAATGTCGAAATTTCAAATTCGAGGAAGTTGCAAAATAACAAAAAGATAAAATTGTGAATGATGAAACCTGTCTTTTGATTGGTGGTCCTCCTTTATCACTTCCATGTCTTTTTTGGATGCTTGATACCGATGCTCCCAACTGAGTAAATTGTGCACTAGAGGCAGTAAGCGATGTAGCTATTTGAGCAACAAGTGCATCAGGCAGTTTGTTTGCTTTAATTTGCTTTGCAGCACGAATTATTTCATATGGCTGTCGAGTTGTACCTGAAAAAAAAAATATTTGCTTGGTAACATTCTTCTGTTGAAACAACTAAAATTTTAATGAAATAGATTAAAGTTCAGAAAGACTCATAAAATAAAAAGATCTTCAAGAAATATTAAATATTAGAAATCTTACAATTTCCAAGATACGAACCGAAATAATGAAGAATCAGATATAAAATTGTGCCCTTACTTGTTAATATCATAGACATTCAAAAAATATTATTCACATGTTAAAGAAAAAGCTTTTAAAAATCTGAACATATTTCAGCAACGGCCCATTAATGTCATCTTAATACCACTACTAAATAACTGGTAAAAATTAAATTTATACAAATTTGTAAATCTAACTGATAATAACTTACAGAAATGTTTAATGGCGTGACCATTTATGGGTAAAAATGGACGACGTGCAGAACGACGGATATTGAACAACGATTTTGGAGCCAACCTTCGAGCGATTCGCATCGATAACGTAGTATTAAGATAGAATGCAACACGTGTTTTCACTGATGACCCGCCGCCAGTTAATTTTTGCTGCACTTGGGAATGACCAGACGGTAAACGTCCTAGCATTTGGCCAGTACCAGAACGACCATTAACTCCATTTCTTGACTACAACAAGAGAAATCCTCATGGAAAATAATTTTACATTAAAATGGACAAAGCTAGTGTTGTAAGCTGAAATTATGAGCAATATAACTTTTCCGAATTTCGTAAAATAATTAGGCAACTAAAAAAAGATAACGATCTATTTCTTTCAAATCAAAGAAATCTATTATTTACTGAAGCGGTAGAACCAATTCCTCCCGAACTTCGATTGATAAAATTAGTTGTAGAAACTGCTGCTGGTAGTTTCTGTGGTTGCGCTTGAGGCTGTGATGTTGATTCTTGTGTTGTAGTGCCATCAAGATCGTAAGATTCTAAGAAAAATGTAACTTAAGATCTCTGATCCTTGATTAGTTGGTAAAATCGAAATTTTGATAAAACTATATTCTGAAAACATACGTTTGCAAATGCTACAGACTGATGAGCTATATATTCTTATATCATTTGAACGCGTGATAATCCTTTTTAAAAACAGTTGCGAAATAATAAGCAAAATATGACTGCGAACTCAAAAGACAGAGGTAGTTAATAAATATCCGAACCAGTACTTTTGAATATAACATCATATCTTGGAGCTATGAAGGAAGCCAAGTATGATAAATGCTGCTGTCTCCAAATTACGATATAGACACGGCAGAAAGCTCAAAAGCTGATGAAAACTGTACCATAAAAATTCATACATTTCTATTCTTTACCCAGATGTCATTTTAAGAGTACTCTTCCCAAAATTTCAGAAATCTTTTGATAAAAAAAAAATAACAAACCATATTCATGGACACGCTTCAATCCACCATATTTTTTCCACTGCGACCAACAATTGCTACATAAACGAAGCTGCAAATGTGCTGGACCCCATGCATACCATTGCGTTGATTCATCCACTTGACAACTCTCACATGCTGATGTCCCTTTCATCGGTTGTCCGCTAGGATTTGGTGGTCCAACCAAATTTGGATTTGGCTTATTGTAATTAGGTATATATACTTGTTTTAACTTGCTTTCCTGTTCGACTGCTTTATTTTTCTTAACTTCAACATAACGATTTGTTGTTTTCCACATATAGTAATATTCCACAATATCCCGCATTGATTTCCAAGGTAGATAATCGGCACGTATATCACTGAAATCCTTCCCATACTTTTCAACTGCTTCTTCGAAAAGATTAGCTTCTGCTGCTGACCATTCTTCCATTTGATCACGACAAAGTATTGGTCCACCTAAGCTAACCGTATTGTGCGATGTTGTCTTATCTGCATCCAATGGATAATGCTGCTTACTTGGTGGAGGTACTAAGTATTTCACTGCCTGAAAAAAAAAAAAAAAAATGAAGTAAAAAACAAACATTACTAACTGTAGATAGATCTTAGAATGGCACAAAGTTCCATGCCACGTTTCTAACCATACCACTTTTTTAGCTTGAACCGTTTGCATTAGACTAATCTAGATGAGTCTATCAAGATTTAAGCTTTCCATTTCACATATGCATGAGGGCTGGACACTATAACTGCACTGTTATCAATCACTATAACTGCACTGTTATCAATCTGCTTATCCCGACTATTTTTCGATGCATTCATAAATCATTCACCAAGTACTCCCACCAGCACTGTGATAATTAAGTTTCTTTTTTCCACAACTAAATAACTACAGTTTTGAATTCCGTATTGTACTTATTAATTGCATCCTCAGTTATAATTTGTTAGCCTTTGACGCAAAAAGTCTAGGAATAAAATCGCAGTCAACTACCACTTCACTAAACTGAAAAATCGAGTAATTATGATAAACAGTATTCAGAACATTAACTATTGCAAATATTCACATGTGCCGCAATGACTGACACTACCTTCGTTCCCTTCTATCATAACCTCGAAATTACTATTTATTAAAAATCCTAAAACTTCGCTAAACTCAATTAATATATAAACCTAGATATACCTGTCCCATATCGTAATTTGCTTGGTGCAAAAGAGCCATGGCATGAAAAAGCGTAACATCACGACTTGCAGCTGCAGCAGTCATATGCAATGAAGGTAGTTTCATCGAAGAGGACGTATCCAACGCACGTGAAAATGTCCCAACCGCTCTAAATATTACAAATATGAACACAGCATTAGAAAATGAAGCAAAAATGCATGACTATTTCAACCAAAATTTCTTTAACATTAATGACACCTTGCAACAATCAGAAACTGATCAATATCGCGATCTGTCAGACTATGGTGCGGATGATACACAAGGAATTCACGTTTGGATGCAGTCACAACTTCTTCTTCAGCATCTTCATCTTCAGCAATTACCAAATTCCTGAAATAATATTCATCGCAAAAGACAAAAGAAACAAGAAGGAATTTCAACCTACAGAACTTTCTAGGAATGCTGTGAAACTTTCACTCGTAATGTCTAAAAATATTATAAACCGCATAATCCAAAAAAAAAAAACCTATTTCATACTTACCCATTCTCTTTGTTTTCATCTACTGCATCTGGTGCCATATCCTCAGGTACATCACACTGATATTTCTCACCAACTCGTATTTCACCTTTATCAGCCAGTAGGGTCATCGCAGTTGGATCAAATACCAACGAATAAAAGAAAGCATCCTTAAACACGATTTCTACTGTTTCTAGCTTATTTCTAAATTTCTTTTAATTAGAAAAAAGGAAGAGAATCTTTTCCTTGAGGACAATTTTAATATTAAAAGTTCTTAAAACTTACGTCACGATCTAAATACATGTCTGGAGTCTCAACTTCACTGAGCAATGTTACGTTACATTTGCCACGAATATGCGTGGCTGGAAGAGCTTCAATTTGCCGCGTAAGATAAAGTTCATGTTGTCTGGAAAAGAAATTGTAATTAGAGAACCTGCAGTAGGACGGTATCTTAAACAACAATTCATTTTATACTATCTTGACACACAGAAAACACTGCACAGATTTTGCAAAAATTCCAACAAGCTGCTAAATTTATAATTCACTTCTCCATCAAACATAAATTACCTTAATACATGTCTTTCTTTCGGTGTCAAATTTTCTGCTCCTTTCGGAAGACCAGCAAAGCCATAACCTCCTTCCTTGGACTTTTCTCCTTCCTTATCCTTTTCCTCGTCTTCTTTGGCATCTAAAAATAGCAAAATCAACATTATTCTGATTTTTCTTAACTTTTTAATAAAATATTATTAATTCACAACAAAATGTATTAATTCCGAAAATGTACTAAAGACCAGAAAAGCGACAATTTCCAAAATTACCTTTATTTTCTGATTCTATCTCTTCTTCATCACCGGTATCTACACACATAGGCTTTGGTGAATCGCTTTCCTCACGATTATCAGCTGCTGGAGTAGCAGTAGCACCATCTTTAGTAGCATCCTGACTACTTCGTTGTCCGTTTTCAGGTGAGCTTTCATCATCTACATAAATTAGTTATGCATCCTTGCTATGCTGACAGAGAGTCAAGTAATTAAAATTAAGCAATCTTAAAAACCATGGCTTATTAAGGAAGTTTTTGACTGGTATCACCTAAACTACTGGTAGTTCAGGGCACATATCATAATGTCGTATACGTTGACGTTTGAAACCATCAGATGAAATTAGCTATCATTCGATTCATTTATTCGATGGTTAAGCTGCTAACAATTTCAAATAAATAGATTATAAAGCTTTGAATGCTTAAATTTCCAGGAATAGATCTCACCTCCACAAACTCTTAATCATTTTAAGTTTAGAACAGAATCAGAGAAGTCTTCAAATTTCCTGGTTTATTGAATAATCAAGAGCTTTACAGAAGGTTCAAAAAAATTCTGACGCAATAATACCAACAACAATTTAAACCTTATCACCTTTTTTCAATCCATCAGAGGACTCATCACTCGCGTCACCAGCAGGAGCAGATGGTGTCACAACAAGACGTCGTCGTGTATTTATTACCTTATCTAAAAGAAATTTGAATTTGAAAATTACGATATTCACTATTCTCTTCTTTTTTTTCAATTTTTAACCTAAACCTAAGCCAAATTTTTACTTCATCCTACTTACAAACTTTCCAAACACTTGGCGTCAAATCAATATAATATGACATCAAATCTAATTACTTACCAACTCTTTCTGCTCGGTCAGCTACCTTCAGCAACGACGTAGGTAAGTCACGCCGCCGACAGAAACACGACACTTTAGCCTCGACATTTCCTGACGGCGTCTGAAATCACAATCATATTTTAAACACTCAATGCTGTAGGACAACAGATACGATAAATTTATTTTGGATAATTCGTATGTTTACAAGAAGATCAAACAATAAGGATAAAAACCTTGAGTTAATTTTCTTAAATTTTTTTTTCGACATAGATTAAAAAAGTATGATAATCAATCATACTCAAGATTTCATTAAAGAAGTCTAAAAAATGAGCAGTAAATATTTTAGACAAGTAAACTAATCGATTAGTCACCTTATTCAACTCTTCAATCTTTCGCACTTGATATGGAGCAGCACTCGAAATTTCAAAGTAGACAAAATCTAAAACAGTGATTGCATGCTTTAAAGAAAAAAAAAAAAAGAAACAGCATGACGTTTCATCACTGGACAATATCATTAATAATTATAATCAAAATAATATTTTCACTATAAATTATCAAATATTGATATACAAATAAGAAAGATAGGAAAGCTTATTAATATAAAAATTTCAACTTTTACCTCCAACTCGATACATATTCTGCGCCATTGTAAATAAGCATTAACAAAGATTGGGTATGCAGATGTCAGGCAAACATAAATATAAAAATCCTGAAATAGATGAAATAGGAGAATAATAATGGAATTTGAAATTAATAACGATTCTGCGAATACTCCTATTAATTCATCACTAATACTTTTAGAATGAAATCTTCTCGAATTGCGGAAATAGGAATGACGATTAATGCCAAATACTGTTAAATGAGAAGTAAAAAGTAAGAACAAGAGAAAATATAATTAGTACTTTTCAAATCCTATAATTATGTACCCTTCTTTTCATCATGAACACTGTTTTCGCAAAAGTATTGCACATCAAATGACTAATAAATAATTAATCAAATATTTAATTAATGCCACTGCGATATGACCATTTGCTCTGATGAGCCGTCTCTCACATTTCAAATATTATTAATAAATTAGCAAACAAATATTTACAAAGAATAAAAAAATTAACTTATTGCAATAGTAACAATAAAAAATAAAAATTATTACCTAAATAATCTATTTAAAAGATTACTTGCAAAAAAAAGAAAAAAAAAAAAACAAACATACATATATTAAATATCAAAATCATTTTTACTTTTTTATGAAATTAAAAAAAATAACAAACATAACTTTTTGCTTTGTCTTTTTTTTTTACATTGCCTTTATAATCTTTGAGCAATGAATGTTATAAAAGCCTAAAATTAGTTAAACAATCGTGACATCATTATAATTATGATAAAATCGATATTCACTATTCATTAATACTTTCTACGTCTACTATTTTTTCACAAGATCAACATATTCGTATTTTACGTGTTATGCATTACGCAACTTAGAAGACAGCAAATATATTGTCATAATATTTCTATCAAATGCGTTTTTCATACCAAATGATATATTACATGTTTATAAGCCTTTTACGAGAATAATATAACGTAGACGTATCCTACGTAACGAATGTTACTATGTCACACGTTCACTATTTTTCACATGATCATCAAAAAATACGTGTTCCACGTAATACATAATTTGTAACAAGTGGAGTGTGTAGAAAAGAGAACGAAAAAGAAAGATGGAAATGACGAAGAAGAAAAATGATAAAGTACTAATACTATCCATAATGGTTCTCTTTTTTTTTTTTTTTTTTTTTTGCATTTCAAATTTATCTTTTTCTAAATAAAAACAAAAAAAAAGGAAAGAAAAAAACTATTAAAAAAAAATATAAAAATTCATGCTATCAAAATTCATTTATTAATCAATAATTTGTAACAATAAATGAGAAGAGGAAAAAAAAAAAAGANTTTTTTGCATTTCAAATTTATCTTTTTCTAAATAAAAACAAAAAAAAAGGAAAGAAAAAAACTATTAAAAAAAAATATAAAAATTCATGCTATCAAAATTCATTTATTAATCAATAATTTGTAACAATAAATGCGAAGAGGAAAAAAAAAAAAAAAGAAATAATTAGAAATTTAAAAATTTTCTCTCTTAATTCATTTCCAATTTTTTTTATCTCTTAATTCTTNAAATAATTAGAAATTTAAAAATTTTCTCTCTTAATTCATCTCCAATTTTTTTTTACCTCTTAATTCTTTTTTTTTTTTTTCACATTTTCTTAACTAAAAANTTAAAAATTTTCTCTCTTAATTCATTTCCAATTTTTTTTATCTCTTAATTCTTTTTTTTTTTTTCACATTTTCTTAACTAAAAATTTTTTTTTTTTTTTTTAAAAAATAATTTCATTATAAAAAAAAATATCAAAATGAAATTTGCTAAATTTTCATTCTAATAAATAAATAGTATATGCATGAATATAATATAAATCAACATTGTCATCATCCTAACATCACCATCATTAATTACATTACCATTATCGACATCATCTTCATTCCTACTACCATTACTATCAACATCATTCTCCTCATCATCATCCACTACATCACCAATTCTTCTCCTCCTCTTCCTCCTCCTCCTCCTCATCATCATCATCATCATCATCATCATCAACATCCATCCACATAATCAATTCTCTTCAACATCACCTTCATCATCATTCACATCAATTCTCCACACCAACACCACTACCACCACCATCATTACCACCATCATCATCATCATTATTATTATCATCATCATCATCATCATCCACATCATCAATTCTCCTCCTCCTATCGATAATCATAATGTAAAAGCATAAACAGCTGTGTGCTATTTACTACTGCTTTCAATGCTCCCTATGAGTGTGTGTGTGTGTGTGTGTGTGCGTCTGTCTGTCTGTCTGTCCGTCCGTCTATTTGCCTGTACACATACATTATGCTGCGCAATATTCGTCCATCGTGGAAATCAATATTTGAAGTGGACCCACCGATCGACTCGACCAACGACCAATTTTTACATTTACGGGACCAACACTATCATATCATATCATATCATATCTATATTCATCTATCTCTTTCTTATCACTCAAAATATTATCAACAAACACTGTTAGAGTGCAAATGCTAGGTAATTTTATCCGAAAATAATGATCAATTATTTCATATCCATAGATATGTAAAAATAATTTTATCAAAAAAAAAAAAAAAATTATCATTTGTTAAATATTTAACTATTGGAAGATAAATGTTATAAGTAATTTTGAATAAAAATAAATAAATGTAGAAAGTAAACATTATCATAAAGTAATCATTAATTTTAAATCAAATAATGTCAACAAAATGTTAAATATTCTTATGGCATATGGAGTAAGTAAGTAATCTTACCTTTGTTAACAATAGGCCATAATTACTGTTAACGATATCAAAGTAAGATCAAATTTTTTTTTTTTTTTTTTTTAGCTATTTCTTTTCGAGAAAATTTTCTTTATTAATACTATAAGCATAATTTATATTAAAATTAATTATTTTTTCTTATCTCATTCTCTTTTTTTTTTTTTTTTTTTTTTTTACATTTATCGACTAGATTGAGAACACTACTGGGAAAAATTTGATCATAAATATATAGAAAGAAGTAGGACAGAAGAAAATACTTTTCTGGTTGCTCTCTTTGTCTTTTACATATATATAAAGGATAACTTCATGAAATTATTAAAAAAAAAGAAAAAAGAAAAAAAAAAAAAGGAAAAGCGTAGAAATAAGAAATAATAATAATTCTTTGAAGATGGATTTGAAATTGAAATTGATTTTTCCTATTCCTCTCATCCTAGTATTCATTATTTCGAATCAATAAAGTTGTCGAATTAATAAATTTTAAACATAATTTATGAATTATAAAGTTAAAGAAAAAAAAAAAAACAAAAGAAATAAAAAGAACAAATTGTAAAGTTTAACTTGGAACTTAAATATGAACGAAATAATCGTTAAATCCTTGTCAAGGCCATTTCTACAACTTATACTGCTGGATATAAATATATTATCTGAAATTTGTCCTTGGCCGAAATGAAAGTTGTCCCAAAATAATAGGCAGTATTCGTCCTTCCAATAATCAAACATTTAAGGAAAATGTACTATTGGTTACTAATCCGTAAAGCATCAGACAAAAAAAAAAGAAAAAAAATTTTTTTTTTTTGTTTATGATAAGAAGCTAAGCAAAAGAAATATAATGAATTCTTGTTGTACTTATAAATAAACTCATAAAATTCGAAATATTTCATTCCTACAAAAACAAACATGATTAAGTTAGCAGTTGATGATGAATAATCGGAATAATTTCGAAGTGCCTTAAACATAAAAGTTTTAAAGAGCTAAAATAAAATTTACAAAATAGAGCCTGTAAAATAAAAATGCTCATATAAGAAATCTGCATGCAGTTTATCTTTAAAATAATAATTTTTTTGATCAAAAAAGAAATCTTGTTTTATTAAAAAAAAAAAACTTGAAATAAGAAAGTAAGAGTGAGAAAGAAAAAACCCGATAAACAGTCAATACCAAATATCTGTAATATTTTATTAATGGTATAACTGAAATGGAAATGTATAACATTGTAAATTGAATTCTTAAACTGGAAATTAAAAATGCAAAGAATTTAATTCTTGAATTAAAATGAATGGGCTAATAGATGTAGGAAAAGCTAATAAAAGCACCCATGGATTTTGTCACTGTTGTCATCAAGCATTAAGAATGGAATTTATGAAGCCACCATCCTGCAAAGTAATTTAACTCTAATGAACTACTATATTGAATGTATGACAATATAACTAATATATATAACAAACTTTGTAATTTACTCTTCTGTTCAAATAATATTGCTTTTAGTCATTCAAGTGTGCAAAATATTATTCAAAAAAGGACAACTTAGTACTTAAAAACTAAAATCACTATCTATCGGCTAATATTTAGCCCTTCAATTTGAGACAGTACAATTCTATAATTTTCTACTTTCATCGTAATTAGTAACAAGCATCACAAAGGATGAAGAAATTTTCACAGAATTGTTAGAACAAACAACTCGAAAAAGTACATTTCATCAATAGCAGTTATACATTTATTAATGAATCAATTTAAAACAATAAATTATGAATGAATAAATTATCAATGATTCGCCTCGACATTATCAGATGACGGAAATATTTGTAGATTCATTTTCTGCTGCAAAAATATACAGAGAAATAAATTACCAAAAAAATTAAAATGATTATAATGGTTCAAGATATCCGGCACTAACGAAAGCTTGTCGCATATTAACAAAATCCGATATTTTCGTTGTCCCTAAATCTTCGAATACATCAGCCAAATATGCTAAAAAAAAATGAAATTTTAATTTTGAGACTGAAACTTCAATAACTTAATAATTTTAGCATAATTTTACATACTTCTGGATAATTCCCTTTATCAGAACCATCACATTTAAAATAAGAATATACATATCAGCGGCGGTAATGTGTGCTTATTAAGTGCTCTACTAAAAAATGAAAAATCAATTGGTAAAGCATAATTCAAGCTATATCAGTACCCGTATATCTCATGAAAATGCTAAAAAATAAGAATTTCAAAGCTGAAGTAGAATTTTTCGTTAATTCTTAGAAACGTAGTAGCCAATAATAACATGCCAAGTGTGTGTGTGTGTGTGTTTTTTTTTTTCAAATAAAAATTTCAGGGTCATAACATTAAAATTCTGTCTCTCTACTCAAGAGGCTCCAATGCAGCAAATGCCATAAACTTAGTTGAATCTAAGTTATGGTATTTGATGAATACCTAAGATGAAGAAATGAGATTTTATGAAAAAATTAGTGAAGACTTATCAAAAAGAGAACCACTAACTATAATCAACTGAAAGTTGCCGGCAGAGATAACTCGAATAACCGCTAATGTCACCAACATTATCAACAAAACATTCTTGCACAGCAATTGCGCACTTACTTATCCACCAGGATGGAATATCGTCTAAAAAGTATTGAATATGCAGCATCAGAAAAGTCAATTCTCAAAAAATGGTCCAACGCATGATTCAATTTCGATATTTCTTAGTTTATTCAATTTTCTGTGCAGTAATAATCACAAGTTTAATTGCATCCAGTAAAGATTCTAACGACTATTGTTATCGCCTTGAAAATTACAATCCAAATCCGGCTCGAAAAATTCTCAAATTCAATTTTATTTTAAAATGCTCACCTACAGTTTCCAGTTTCGCTGCAAATACGATAGCTGAAGCCATGTTGCTATCCTGTGAGTAGGTTGACAACTGATGGGCTAGAGAAAGAAGCGCAACACCTGCTGCAGTTACAAATTCATTAGGTGATGTTCCAAAAGATGGTACTTTTGTGCTTTCCTTTATCTTTGTATTCTCAACACTCTTATCCAACATCTGTAACAATGTAAAAGAGAAATAACAGTATCCTAAAATGAAAATGTTGGTTAGACAGCGAAGAAATTACAGCTTTCAAATTTTGATGTCGATAAATTTGATTAATCAATGGAGTATCATTAATTTTACGCACGTGGTCAGTTACATAGATATGTACTGCCATCGCTGAAAACAACTCGAAAGTTCAGATTAATGAAAAAAAAAACCAACTGACAATGCTTTGCAATCCATTTTCCATATCTCCGACCAAAGTACGTGAAAGCACTTCGACAGTACGTGCAATAAATCGTTTGTTCATTTTCCGGATTTCAGCACGCGCTTTTGCTAAACTAATATCACCTTCGCCTTTCACTAGAAATAAAACTGAATGTAGTTCAAAATTAGAACAGGAAGTTTACTTCTCTAAATTTTGCGATTTTGCGATATTTTCTTGATAAAATTAACTTGCTACAAAATTAAATGGAGCTGCTTACTAATAAGCTGGAGCGGAAACAACGTGATTGTGATGATTATTTTATTGTCTTTTGCTACGAAAATTAAATCTTCCTATCAACCGGGATCTCTGTATATATCAATTGCAAGGATATGAACAAACCAGATAATTTTTTTCGAAAATTTGAAATTTCACTACATAATTTCTCCGACAATTTGCTAATAGCAGGATCTGCCGCAGCAGTTCCCAACTGTTCAAACATATCTTTTAGCCGTTGCTTATCATTATCAATCCAGGTCAAAAGTTGTCCTGAAATGCCTCATAATTAACGACGGAAAGTAAAAATAAAAAGTTTTCAATCCCAAGAATTTCTTCCACGAAGATTCTAATCACTTAATCAAAAACGAGGAAATTAAGTACTGAAGCATATAATACGAACGTTAATTTAGGATATTTTCCGAGCGTAAAAAACAATAAACACAAACCTGATATGCTCACCATACGCAAAGCATCCTCGTCTTTAACATTACTCCTATCCATATGTGTTTTATAGAATTTATCCAATATCGATATTAAATTTTCATACAATGCCTGCAACCCTCATCATAGTGAAAGAAAAGTTACGCGAAATCCAGACTGTCAATAACTTTCCAATTACTGCAGTTAATATAAACTTCAGTACATGCTACCCATACACACTGGAAGATATTTATATCATGCCAAATCTGTATTTTAATCGAACGTAGCATCTACAAAGCCTTTGATAATTTATACATACCCGAAATGCAGGAACTAGAAAAATAACTCCAATATTGCCAAATGTTTCCTTAGCCATTTGCACCACATAATTACTTTCTCGGATAAGTTGTGACACTTTGTTAGAAAGTTGCTCCAAACATGCAAAAGTATGCGTAGAATCCTGCAAATTAATACTAACCATATCTTCTTTTTATCTATTAACATTAAATTCCTTATTTATAAAAAGAATTGAGATGAATTTAACAGAATGATTTCCGATAAACGATGAAAATAGATTTATTTCCTGACTGGTTAGAAGTTCTTGACTGTGCAATCAATAAGTGAATAACAACAAACAAATGAAATATTGGAGCAATTAGCCAGGAATGATGCCACCAGCTTCGTGTATTGATTAGTCGTACAAAACAGCAGATGTTCACCAAATTGTATAATACATTTTGCTACGGATTTATCATCATCAGGCCTTGACATATACTGTGATAGCACCTACAATTCGTAGTAAGCTTGAACTAGATCCATCCCAATCCAAAAATATCCTTAAATATCCTAAAATCTATATAATTTGGTTTTGTGCAATAGAACAGGGATATTCTTAACAAACATGCAAAAAATCTAACTCATGAACTATTTGTTAGATTGTTAAGTGCTAACAATTATTAAAATCTTTGTTTTTGTTGGAGAGCAAAAAAAGAAAAGAAAACATAATACAAAATATTAATTAAATTGTCATTGAACTTCACTGACTGATCTGAATTCTAAAATCATTTTCAGTGTCTGCGAACCAGATGGGTCATCTTCTAGACTCCTTCCGATCGTGTTTGTACACGCATCTCTAATTTCCTTTTCCAGTGTTAGAATACTTTCAGTGAATGCATTAGATAAGAAAACATTTGGATCATCGAGCACTTTTTCTACCCAGCTGAAAAATTTTTGAAGAACACAAATTAAAAACATCACTTTTTGATTTTGATTTGCTCTCCTGACGAAGTTTACTGTCATTCGATAAGAAAACTATTTAGTCCAAAAAACTACACTCTGTTTAACTTTTTCATAATTTACAGTAAATGTGAAACTGGAAAGTCTCACTTTATCTCAGGTTAGCAAGATAACAAAAGCACAAAAGCAATAACTTTAGAACACTATAATTATCATAAAACTCTTTTGCTTCACATGGGCAACTTACCCATCCAGCAGACGTTTATAACTTGAAATAATCATGTCACGGGTATCTATGAACAGATCGGACAATTTATTAGCAGTATGAAAATTAAATTTATTTTCATTTTCCAGATAATGTTTAATAATATCATTAAAGTCTGAAATTAAGAGAAGTCTATTAATGATAATAATTTTGTAAGAAAGCATTCCAAATATTCACAGAGTTTTTGATTTTACATTCATAAAGAAAATATGAAGCTTGAAAACTAACCTTCAGTTCTCCGTAACATTTCATACTTCTGTTTGATCAGCAAAAGATCATCCACCGGTGTTTCCGACTGTATCGCTAATACGATGCGTGTTGAAAACCAACTCAAGAAAACATCTTTTACTTTTTCCAGGAAATCAGCTCGTTCCGGAACATCCAGAAACTGAAGCTATGAAATCCTCCAAAAAGAAAAAAGAACTAATTATCCTTAATGAAATTCTAGAAAGAAAAGAAAATCCAACTCTTATATTTAATAACCTCTGAGAGAGATTCATAAGCTTTTTGCAAATTAATAACAACATTTTCTGGAGCCGGTTCAGTTCCGTCTAAATTTTCAATAATAGCAACATTTTCTCTCCAAGATTTGCGAGCCTATAAATAAATACTTTTTAATTCAGATGGCTTTATCGACACTTTACCCAGTATGAAATTTACTAATGATTTTAATCCACTAGTAAATCCATTAAAATCAATTTCTTTACGATTTATTTGCTTCTTTTAATTTATTAAATCAAATATTTCGCTTTAAAATAAATATTATGGCAAGCCAAAAATAATTGAATTTCTTTTTTCCACTAACCATCAAAATTTTGATGAGATCAGCCGCACGTCTATCAGCTTTATCATATATCGCGATAGCATCAAATTCTTTAGCAAGATGTTCCTTCGCATGAGTATCCACTACTAATTTCAGGCGTTCACGAAGCTCAGCGCAAGATCGAACACATTGTTCCAAATTGCCTTCATCACTTCAATTAATGAAAGTTACAGAAAAAATAAAATCTTCAATTTGTAAACAAAGTATTACTCGATTGCGTTTAATCTGGATGATCTGTTTCGATCGAGTTCCAGAAAAGTATAACTACTTTATCGAATTGTTAATGTGTATCCAAGTACTGATAAGTTTTTCGGACAGTATAAAAATCAAAAAAGAATTACTGTTTAAGGCGATCAATTTTATTTCTTGTCTCTACTAGAGAACTTTGCGCTTCTTCAATTTCTGCTTCAACTGCTTCCAACAGAGTCTAAAAGTGGAAGTTATAATTTTACTTAACTAACAATGTGAACCAAACGAGTCCTATTGTAGCACTTTTGAATTCTGTTACTGCAAATTACAAGAAAAAAAAAAAACTCAATAGAAACGAGCTCTTTCAAAGGAAAACTCAAAAATTTTCTAGGATTCAAAATACTGATTAAAATAATACAACATTTATAAAAATAAAAGCAAGAAAAACAAAGTGAATTAAACAAACATGGCAATTTAGCATTTTAAAACAAAAAAAAAGTAGCAAAAAAATCATCAAGCAATAAGTGGAAAGGTAACTAAGGAAATAAGCGTAAAATATTGGTAGTGAATTCAAGGCAAATTAGCTTAATTAACAAGCAGAGCAACCTTAATAGGTTCGTTCCTTGAATTAATCCAATTCACTAAATCAGTAACGTTCCAGTGTTCCGGAAAAACTGGAATTTCAATCTAAAAAGTTCAATGTAGGAAACGAAAAATTAAATTAAATTTTTCTTCTCATATGTTATAAAAATACTGCTAAAACAAGTGGAATTATGATTGTAATAAATCGACAAATATATCATTATGGCTACCTCAAAACATATTTAAAACTAACTTTTAAATATTGATTACTCTGAAATCTATCAAATAACTAAACTTTTTTAACTTTACACACCCATATTTATACAGATATATGAGCTTTTTTTTTTTTTTTCTAGCACGAGATTTCTATAAATTAAGCAATTACTTTGATATTTCTAAAAAAGAAAAAAAAGAATAAAAAAGAAATAAAATAAGACTGATAAATTCGGTGATGATGAGATAACTGGAAAATCAGTTTCCTGGATGATTCGGGTTCATCATCATCCTGTAGATCTGGGCTTATTTTATGATCCATTTGAATCAAAATAAGCTCGTCTCTACAGAGAGGACCTCTAGCCTTTTAATCATTTCTCTCAGCTATTATTAACTGACTAAATCTCCCTTAATATCATCAAGCTAATAATAATTCATATTGATATGCTTGCAGGAAAAGATATCAGAATATTTCTCATCTTTTTTTTCTCTTACGTAAATTTTACAAAAGTTTAAAATAAGTTACGAAAATTACAAAATTTTACAAAAAGTTACAGAATTATATAGCTGAAAAGCAAACCTTTGACATCAGCAACAAGTTGTTTTGCTATTCCGACAAGAAAAAAAAAAAGAAGAAAAAAGGAGGAGAATTTGAGCAACCAACTGTGCAATTAGTGAAAAAATTGATGAGGCGAATTATTTTCATTTCGGGAAACAGAAATTTCATTCATTTCGGAATCGCGGGTTTTTGAAAAAAGATTTCAGGATCCGGTAATTTTGCTAGTTTTCGGAGGTGTGCAGCGGCTTCGCGTTTTAAATTTTTCCAAATCATGAAACTTCTCAGCTCTTCTATCGGATGTCATTATCGGCTTTCATAAATCTTCTGATTTTCCTCATAATGAAATGGAAAAAAACTTCTCCACAATTTTCTGGTCTGAAGTAGTATATTTTACGTAAACTACCAGATCAATCTGTGATACAAGTGCAAATATTATTGATGACTGTAAACTTCATTTTACATTTTACTGTGTTCGTTTCATTTTGAATAATTTTGCCATTTTTGTTGCATATCATCTGGTGTTTCTGGAATTTCTGAGCACGGAAAACTTGCACTTCGACTCTCTGCAGGAAATACCGACCTCCGGATGATATCGGAATGTCTCGGGAATTCTTTTTCATTTACACTTCGGAGGAAACACAATGCATAATAGCATGTAGTTGCAGAGAAAAATAAGAGGTAATTTTTACGAGTTTTCCTTCTTGTTTTATTCACCTTGTATAGTTTTCTCAACTTTTGCATCTGTTACAAATGTTTATTGTTCCTTTTTTTCTTCAGATTTTCTTAGTCTCTTAAAATATTTGGCTATCTCATAATTATAATTATTTGGCCATTTTCTAATTATCAATTATCATTTTTTCACTGTATGCTATTTCGTTATTCTCACATAATTGTTTTACTCATTTGCTGATAGTTGTTAATTTAACCTTGAAAATCCTAAGCAAATTTATTGGTATATACGAGTATAAATATCGAATCTGAGAAGTGCAATATAAAATGCTTTCAGTAACCGTAACGAATTGTCGTGAAGGAAAGTTACGAGTGAGGTGAATGTTTGAGAATATATGTGATAATTTTGATGGAAGAAAGTTTTAGGCATATGCTAATGAGTAGTTTTATAAAATATTATGAGCAGCAACTAGTTTAAAATACAATGTAGCTTTGCCTATAATTAATTTGCCCATAATTTTCAAATTTTGTTTTATAAAAATTTCGTTCCTCAACTATTTGTTTGAATAATTGGGTACAAAAAAAAGTTCAAAAGTCATTTCATAATTGCATATTTCTTGGTCAACAACGAATGATGAAAGTGTTACGCGATTTTGTCACGATTCATTTTTCAAAAGTTTTAATTTCCTAATTTGAGGTGTGATGAGTAAGAAGATATTTGGATTAAAAGATTTACAGCATGTTCATACATTTAAGGATATACCATCAAAGAAAAAGCGATGCAGTTTTCCAGCGGTAAATCTTGTCATATTGTAACAGAAATATTTGGAGAGCTTTATAGAGCTGAGTTTTTACACAAGTATGAAGGAGTTAGTTTGTACTGTATTAATCTAATCTAAATTAACTTCTATTGCATTGATTCATTTTAGCTAAATTCTTTTATATTAGTTTCATTAACGCTATGTGAAATTTTCTGATTGCAGGTAGTCAAATCCGATGCATCCAGTAGTTCAACTCAATCTAATTCGCTGGTGGATCCAATTTGGGAAACGATTGATCCAACTCCCGATTTGTATGCACTCTTCCAGCAGTATGATGCTACATTTTTTGGTGGGAAATTGGCTGCATGTGAGGTGAAATGGAGTTCTCGAATGACCTCGTAAGCTTTCTTTGCAGATTCTTGTCGTAGGATTAGCTTAAAGATTTGACTCTGTTCATAGGCATATGAATAGAGTTAAATCTAAAGTCTCATAAAGCCATATTTTTAATATTGTAAAGCAAAATATGAAAATTGCCTTTTAAAATGAAGTGCTGAATGATTAATGACATTAAACAAAGAAAAAAAAAGACATTTCCAGAAGTGCAGGATTGTGCAGCTTCGAACGTAAAGATGGATTTTGTTCTATTCGACTTAGTAAGCCTCTCCTACAATATAGACCACGGAAAGATTTGGTGGAAACATTGCTGCACGAAATGATTCATGCTTTATTGTTTCTTTCCGATGGCGTTATGCAAGTTTTTTATTTTAACCAAACTTTTTCAAGTCAAAGTATGGTTATATAGTTTTACTTAACATTTTCAATGGTTGTAGGGCTGATTTTTAAGGAATACTTTTGCTTCGCTTCATTTATTTCGATATTTTGTTATATTTTTTTTTTTTAAGAGATCGTGATGGACACGGACCAATGTTTCAATTCCACATGCGCCGCATTAACATGATCGCAGGGACAAATATTAGTATTTATCACAATTTTCATGATGAAGTTAGGTATAACCAAAAGCACTGGTGGAGATGTACTGGGCCATGTCGGTGAGCTAATTTTCATTTAAAAGCAGGAACAATTTGATGTTTTTTCTCACTGTGTTCAAATTTGAAAGTGGCAGTATTAGAGCCATTTCTATGCTTCGTTTATGGGAAAAAGAAACAAAAACAAAATCACTTAGAATTTTGAAAAGCTCTGTGGGTTTACAATAATTTCATATGCACAGATTTCTTTAAGTATGCGTCCACCGTTTTACGGCTGGGTGAAGCGTTCTATGAACCGAGCTCCGAGTAAGAACGATTTTTGGTGGAAAGAGCATCAGATGACGTGTGGAGGTATTTCTGAAGTTCCTATTCCATATTACATTTTTCTTTTTAGTTCAGTCTTTAAAAAAAAAAAATGCCATTTATAGGTAGCTTTATCAAAGTCAGAGAACCAGAAGGTTATGGGGCGAAAAAGAAGATTTTGGAAGCGCCTAATGGAAAATCTCATTCCCAAATCAATCAGAATCCTACCAGTCATTATTTCACCGGAAAAGGTCACGTTTTAGGCCATTTATCATCATTCTCGAAAAAAGTTTGTGGTGCTTATCTTGATATGAATAGACCTGAAAACGAAGTCGGTACCAGTGAGATGAAACTCGAAAGATCCCCTGCAAAAATTCGCTGTACTAGTGATTTAACAGCTGAAGAAGATATAATAGCTGACTCTGGCGTACAGAGAAAGACCTCAGAAAATAGTAAACCGACTGATCGTGAAGGTCTCGAATCAACTGGTAATGACATAATCATTTGCGTACCATGTCCAGTATGCAGTGTATATGTCCCCGAAAATACCATTAATTCTCACTTAGATTCATGTCTAACGATTCACTAGACGAAGTCTTGAGGACTTCTGATTAGCAATGCAGCAATTTCACCGTAATTGACTCATTCACGATTCAGTTCCTGTGGTAACTAGTCTGAATGAAAAGCCATTTTTACTTCTTTTATTTGTCGTGTAAACAATTTCATACTATGCTAATTGTTAGCTTTGCATGTACATATGCATTCGATCTCGGTAGTTTTCAAGCTGAGCATGTTCGAGATTTCGCTTTGTACTCACCAACTAGTTATATCTGATATAGTTATATCTGACTCCATAGTATGATAAATTTCCAGTATACCATAAGATAAAATTGCTTTAATTAAGACCCTCGCTACCTCACACTTCTGTGTCCATTTCCTGCCATTTATCAAAACTCAGACTTAGAAATATATACACATACAGTGTACTCTCGAGAATTTCGATATGTATTATGTATTTGTATTGATGTGCACAGCCGACTCCTATCACTTACTCCCATCTCTTTTCCACGTCTGATATTCTTCCATGGTTCGAAAAACATGGTTGTAATTTTGCTGCGAAAGGAAATTATGAAAACAAACATTCACGACTGCACAAATTCTCCAAAAATGGCCGAACAAGTCCATCATCATCAGCATTTGAATCAAAAATGATCAATTTTCTAGCAAATAAATGTAAGGCTAGAATAATCAAACTACGTATCAAGTAAAAACGGATAGTAGTATCCTTCCACATATTTTTCCAGACAATTATGAAAGGATGGATGAAACTGAAAATGGTAAAACAAACTAACAAAAAAATACTGTGAGATGAACGGAAGGGCATGACCCAGTAAAACGCGAGATTTAATTAATGAAACAAAAATGGAAATCAAAAAGAAGTCTTGCTAATAGTTCATGGAAGGGAGAAAATACGCATGAAAAAGATTTGTGTAAGAGATCTGTCGGTACGATGCTACTCAAATTCGTCATTGACATTCATCAAAATTCACTTTGTACAATGACTGTGTCATTGTACAAAGCGAATTTTCGATTTCAAGTAAAAATCTGATAATTGAAAAAACGCCTTGCTTACAAATGATGCTTGAAGACTTAATAAACCAGTCGTCAAGTAAATGAAATATTAAAGTTCGACTTTTAAGCAGTAAGGGAAAAGCTGAACACAATTTCACATAAGCATCTTATTTGTCTTGGGAAAGTTTGTTAAACAACTGAGTTTTATAGGCAATTGATTTGAGAAAAAGATAAAAGAAAGAAATAACGAAGAGAACGTTATACTAAAACGTTCGTAGGCAAAACTTGATAAATTATTTGGGAAAAAAGTTTTTGGTCAAATAACCAAAAAAAAAAAAAAAAGAATTCTATAAACGGGTAAACCAATTAATGAAGGGAACAACACGATGCTTCTTTTTTCTATGCTTATTTCATCGAATCGTCGTCAACAATCTCATGGGGATTCAGCATGCCAGGAACCTAAAATTTTCAAAATTATTGGTAAAGGAATGAAAACTGAATAACAAATAACTATATCTACCATTTCTTTCACTTAGAAAAATTTCGAAGTAAACGAATAAACTTATACCTCCTTCTTCGCATTTTGGACGTTCTGAATTTCCTGTTCACGCTCTTCAATGAACAGATCTGATGTATCTTCACCAACTCTTTCCTGTAAAAGAACAAACAAATTTGAGATGTAAAAGGAATAAAAAGCAAATCTTCCGCAATTTTGTAGTAAAAAAAAATTTTTTTTCGTAATTTAAAAATACAGCCACAAGTTACTAGGTGGCTCACCATTAGCAGCTTTCACGAATCATACAGCTCTTTTGACTAAATGTATTAACAAACATAAATTTAAATTACAACCTAAAGGTTATGGAAATGAAAAATGTGCTAACCTTGATCTGGACCAAAAAGTCACGCAAATGGTTCTTCATTTTCACTGAATCAATATTAAACGAAAAGAAACCCTTGACAGTGACACGAATCTGATCTCTAAACAACGAACTCTATCATGGAATTATCAACACTTACAAAACGAGTGCGTGAAAATGAATTTTTTCAGTGGCAACTTAATCAGCTTTAGCTATCTGGAATAGTAAAAGAACCTAAAATTCTTTCTAAACTATTCTGCAAGTTGCATCTTGAAAATTTCCCCTTAAAAATCGAACAGCAATCAATCAGCGGAACTTAGCACATGTCTGTCTCATTATCAAACAGAAGGAAATAGAACGTGAAAATGTATATTTACGGAGTCAGATTGTCGAATGCTTGAGCAAAAGTTTCGCTGATATGCATGTAGATGTAATCAATATTCGACTGAGGTGGATTTAGCTGCTCAGTGATAGACATTTCTGCCGCATAGAACAATGTACACAAAATATCAGCATAACACGATAAACCTTTAAGCAAATTTGCTACAGTAACAAGAGACTTCCTGTTAATAACACTCACTGCTGTTGTTACTGTTTATAAATTTCACTTCATTGTACTGCCGAATGTGCGAGGATTGAAACAGACTGTATTTAAAAAAAAAAAAAAAAAACTAAAAAAATATAAAAAGCTAGAACTAAAACACTGAAGCATACAGCAATGACAACAATAAAAAAAAAACAGTGGTATGCTTAGTGTTATCAAAAGCAAGAGAAACAGATCAGGAAGATTATCGATCGAAAAATCTTTTACTTACCGAGAATTTTGATTTGGTTGCTATCTGTAACAACAGTTAGCACGTGGACGAGTATTTCCATGAAAAAGTGCTTGTAGAAAGCTTGTGCTCTCTCTTTATTTGGATGGACACCAAACTGCGTAAGCATATCTTTCAGGATATCCAAACCTACAGTGAAAAATCTTCGTTTTCATTTAAATGAGCATTTTACAAAGTCAATCAATTAACTATGCATTTTTGGTCACTCATAGTCTCAAGCTAAAGTTTTCCCTTCCATCATTGCACCTCGACAATCATCAAAAATTGAAATTTTGTAAAAAAAAAAAAGACACCGATTTCCGCAACGTTTCGCATGGTGTGCTTAAAAGCCCACACAACAGCATCTACAATCAAACGGAAAAGTTCTGGCGGAAGTGATATGAGCACATCAAAGCATTCGTGATTTAGAGCCTGCAGAAGACTGAAAAAGTTCAGACGATGTTCCGGATACTCCTCCATATCACGATTGATCATCTCCAGAGTACAAGTAAACACAGCATCCAATATACGAATCACTTCCGGATTAATTGCTGACTATAACAAAAAGAATTCAAATATGGTATAGTGGAAACGAAGGATTTTTACATCACATGGCATACATTATCTAACGTACTTCCTTCCCTTACTCTTTTAAATCTATAGCTATTCAAATACAAATGTTAAGTGGTCAAACAGCAAGAAAATTCCAACAAAATTTACCTGGAGTTGAGAAACGATAATAGAGAGTAAAGAAAGGACTTTTGGTTCACGAGCTGCTGAACAATTCCGCTGGTAATCAAAAAGAACTGCATCGAACAATGGGGGAACGAAATTTTCTAGTATAACCTGAAATTACCAACGAATTTTAATAAAGACGCTATTTTCTTTCAAAATACATGTAATACAAAAACAAAGAAGCTACCATTATTTATAAACAAAGATTTCGAAATTTCTTCCTCAAAATACTGTTCGTAATGTGGTGCCTTTTTTGAGCTTCTAGTATTTTGCAACACTTTCTCCTTGTACTCAAATGAAAAATCTTACATTCGCATCCTGTGTTTTACCAACCCATGTTGAAATAAGCGTCAATATTTCACGTTTAACAGCTCTCATTTGCTTCAGTAAGGGCTGCTTGAGAATATCTTCACCTGATTGTGCTACCAAACCACTGATATTTTCCGAAGTAACTTTATAAACATTCAACATATCCAGGTAAATTTTCGAAAGCTAAAAGACCGTTTATTTGTAAATTAAGAAGAAAAAATTATTTAAGCAGTTTATAAAACTCAAAGAAAAATAAGAATTAAAGTATGTTCACCTGGCAAATGAATGGTTCCCCAATCGAACGGCAGGCAGCAACATTTGTTTTCAGAATATTTACAATATTTTTAACAACTTCCTGATCTTTCATTACATTAATGTCCTGAAATTAACAGTTTTTATTAACATTTTCAGGACAGTGCAAGTACGTCAATGTGGTTATAAATGAAAACTACCTTAAATGAATCAATCTAAACATACATACACTAAGTATACGACAACTAAAGAAACCTCCTTAACTTATTAACCTCATTACTCAAGGTTAAAATCATCGCTATTGGGTGTCATGTAACACAGTAAGCATATGGAGGGGAAGATTTTAAGACCAAAGCAACGACGCTTTATTGTATTTTAAAATTACGAAAGAAAAGAAATACTATCTTTCAAACTATGTATCTTGCACCCTTCATGTGATAAAAACTGACAGCATCTAATGAAAAAATTGAAAGCTTTTCAGAAAAAAAATTTTTTTAGTCGCTGAAACCGCTACCAATACGAATTGTTAAAGAAGAAACTCGAAACAAAAAAAAAATTTTTGAACCTGACTGGCGTGAGAGATAATTTCCTCCCAAATAGAATTTGGCAGCTGCATCAGACGTTCAATAAGGCTTTCGCGAATAGCTGGGTCAGTCTGTGCCGATATAAGACATCCAACAGCTTCGTAAAATACATGAACTTGCTGCGGAGACAAATCACAAATGATTGAATTTAAGCCACCCAATATTTCGTCAATAAATGGGCCTGTTTCCCCAGCCTGAGTCTGAAAGTTATTCCAATATTAAATGGATCTCAAAATAGTCTACCACTCAATTAATGAGACAATAATGATCATTGTAAAACTAACATAGAACAGTGAATACGATATAATAATGATATTGACATTATTAATTTATGCTTCAGCAGAATGCGGCGTACAGTTTTCTTTTTAAATCAGAGGATTAAAAAATGAAATACTTAAAACCACATCAAACTAATCAGTGCTTCCAAGCATCTACTAATGGAAATATATATAAATAGAGAAAGGCAAATGAACAAACAAACCACAACAAAATGGCGCTTGCATTTATGAGCCACTTTAATAAATGTATCACACGCCATATCTTGCACGCCTTCATGTGTTTCGTGCATGAACTCAAAAAGTTTGTTAATAACAGTCTTCAAGAATTTCCAATGTGCTCGGAGGAAACGCGGATATTGTCCAACGACGTACATTATATTCGACGCAATAACAGATTTATTATCTTTGCCACGTTTCTGTTCACACAGTCCGAGCAGATCTATAGAAAATTACTTTTGAAATTAAACAGCATATTACTTTCAGAAAATTCTATTATTGTTAAAAGATGGACCTGATCAATACATCTTAAAGTAAAGACTTTTACATATGTAGGAAAAGAGTTTAGGATTACCTCTGATAACTCCAACTAGAAACCGCTTCTCATCTTCTTCCATCATTGCGCCACTGATTGAGCCTATTGCCCAACAAAGCTAAAATAAACACAGTACCAACTTCTTTTTTTCACATAGAAAAATGACCAATATAGTGATTCCGTACTGATACTAAGATACAGTCGTAAGTCTTTAAATTTAGAAATAAAAGTTACCGTATTCAAGTTTTTCCACGACCATTCCTTACCATTCACTTGGCTTTGTAACTTCTCCGTCATTTTCATTTCAGTATCCTTGTAGTCAAGATGAGTTAAGTAAACTGCAATT
The DNA here is from genome assembly GCA_003640385.1 of Setaria digitata. NCBI lineage: Eukaryota > Metazoa > Nematoda > Chromadorea > Rhabditida > Setariidae > Setaria > Setaria digitata. The sequence continues at coordinate 20,208 of RCAB01000389.1, read as the reverse complement.
AAAATTGGATAGAAGTGGAAATCAAACGTTCAATAAGCATTAATTTTGAAAGGTTCTTTGTCCTTTTGCTTTATCCAAAAAGTTACGATATACTAATCTCCCTCATTCTCATTTCTCCTTCTTTCTAATTAAAGAAGCCTTATATTGACATACCCAAAGTCTCCCTCATCGTTTTATAAAGAGTAATGGAATCTGTATCTTTGATAAGTTCGCGTACCACCTCTCCCTGATCATTTTCGACGACAAGTACTTCTTCAGGCTTCGCCATTCTTGAGATCATCACCAGTCGTAACTGCAAGTGTAACCCAGATAGAGAATACTATAGCAAAATGGCAGCCAACTTTTAATTCTAACAATTATTAAAAAATATTATCTGAAGTGCTTGACATGAAAATCGATTGATTTTACTAATCACTTTCATTCTTTTGATTATCATAAACATGAATGTGAAATGAAAAGAGTATATAGAAATGAATGAAGGCTCGTTATATATCCTTTATATTAATGTTAAGCATATGGATCTTTTGTTGTGCAGTAGATTCAAATCATGTTTTCTAATTTCTAGAATTCAAGAATTCATCAATTAAGAAATTTACTTCCGATAAAACATTGTTATAGAGTAAGCGTCGGGGAGGTTCTTGTTGTCCGACAAACATAGGAAAAGCGCTTATGATTGGACGATCAATTTGGAATGGGAATTCCCGATATAGTTCAGCACAAAGCCAATTCCAGTAATCAAGACAAATTTTAAATACTTCGACATCATCAACCATACTTATCTTCAATAAGTATTGTAACGCCTGAAACGATATTTTGAAGCTAAGTGAGTAATTTAAATGTTTGTTCAGGATTAGCAATATGTGCTAATCTTTCATTCCTCTTCTCCAATTATAGAGGTACACTTGCTACAGTCTCATAATTCGAACTATGTTCAGAACAAGCAAATAACAGAAGAGATATTTCCTTTACTTCCTTTGGAAATCGATCAACTAATAAAGTTTACCATTTCATGCGCATTCTTCAAATCCAGATCATCACTCTTATCACCAAACACTTCGACAAGCTGCGAATTCTCCTTTAAAAATGTTCCTAGAAACTGTGCCAAATTAGCGATAAACTTTTGATCAGCATCAGTTCCACGTCGATATGCATCACAAAGGTCAACTGCTGGATCGATTGTATTCATAATCTGTAATAAGCGGATATCACCAATGACGCTTACCACTTGATACTGATAGCTTTTCTCCAAAACTACTCTTTCGTGAAATTACAGGCGTACAGTTCGCAAGGAAATTTTTAAATTTTATTGATTCAGAATCAAAAATTCACCTGCACCATTGAATTTCTGAACAATGACTTGACTTGATTTATATAAAGCACATTCTGCTGCTCCATTTGTGCAACACTTAAAGATGCAATTTCACTTAAACACTGTACTGTAATACAGCGAAACATGGCCACTCCAAGGAACTGTAAAAATATTTTAAAAAAAGTGTTGTTCGTTGCCACAGTAAGCAGATAAATTAAGTGATTTCGATGTCAACTAGTACGATTTAAAACCTATATTTTCTGACGTAAAAAGTAATGAAAATCGACCAAATAGGATTTCAGAATAAGCAAGAAACAGAAAACTACGCTGCATAATGTTTTCAACTCAATTATTCTTATTTTTAATATACAAAACAATATGCACCTTTTTAGTAAGTAGATCAATCAAGTTTGTTTCGAAAATATAACCAATAGGAATCCAGCTCATAAAGCGATATAATGTATGCAGCGTTGCATCCACTAGTGGAGCATTATCCGATGACTCCTACAATAAAAATCTCAGTAATGCAGTTAAAAAAAAATGAACTTGTTACAGCTTTCTGAAAGAACTCCCAACTTAAAATTAGTTGAATACTAACCATTACTGTATAGCACAGATTGAAGACAGCTTGAAATTCACTACAAAATGTCTTTTTCAAATGATGTGCTTTTGCCTGGGTCATTTCACCATCAAAATCAAACACCTCCTCACTGAAACAAAATGGCAAGCCTATTAAAAATCACATGCCTACAAAGACGCGGGTTTTTAAATAGTTTTAAGCGTACATGTGGTCCAGGTTTTGCGTGTAGCGTAGAAAACTCAATGTTTAATAGAAAATAGGTGCAAATAAGTATTATATTTTATCTCACGAATTTATTCAATCCTCTCTTTTTTAAATAAAATAAGGCGATGAAATTAGTATCTTTATGTGAGGTGTTCGATTTCAGTTAGTGCATATTAAATATAGATTGGAGAAAAACTCACCTCAATAGACGCAGAATGATCATGTTATTTAAGCAAAGATTATCGTTCACTTTACTGGCACCAACAATATCAGCCATAAATGTTGGCCAGTGTTTCGGCCACTCTTGCTTAACAATCTAAAATTATGAAAGGCTATAACAGCGACGGACGAAAAAAAAAATTGTGGAAATAAAAAACGATAAGAACATAAAAATTTATAGTAATCAATGAATGAACATAGTAAAAAGCGTAGAAAGAATAATGAGCATATTTTTATATATCTGGACCTGCACAAGAACCAAATTCAACTTTTGAAGATATGTCCTAATTTGTGGACTTGTAATTTCTTCACTGCTAATCTTGATCACGAGCTCAACGATGAACGACTTTATGCCTGAAATATTTCACTTATACATTCCACTTTTTAAAAATTTATTTATATATTCAGTGATATTTAAATGTTCAGCTCATTCAAAATGTATGCTGCTTATGCTTAACTTGATGGCGATTGGAAGTTAGTGTGAATGCAAAGTCCAACTCAACTCAACTAAAGCGTTCAACATTACACTATCAAAATGCACCATACAGCAGTAGTTATCTCGTCTTGTCAACTCTCTAATTTTCAGCCATTTTCTTTTGTATGAAAGCATTTCACTGTGCAACAAAGTACTTCACACCTTCACACTGCTCACGTGGCAACGACTTCCAGCGAGTTTCAATCAATGATTCAAGTATTTGCAGCGCATAATATTTTGTTTCCATTAACTGACTATACTCCAGAATGCCATCGACACGAGTCCACGACGTATCTTTTTGCTTCAACTCTGTAAGAATCTTAGACGCAAGTTGTTGCGTTTCACCTGTTGATTGATTCATTATGTTCACAACCTGAAAATTCGATATAGGTGAGTTTCATCGGAATCTCAGATATTTCAACTTCAACTCAAAAGGGAATTCGATTTTGGATAAAATATGAAAACAACAGCTACAGGTAACGGGGACAAAAACTGAGCAAAAAGAAATTACAATTACGAATATAAAAATTAACAATTAGATTGTGCGTAAGCTTAGAAGTAGAGGAGTTTTGAATGACTGAGCTATGATAATAAGAAGAGAAAAAAAGAAAATACCTGATCTAGAAGTGGTATTTCGATTTTTTCCGATGATAGTAATGCTTCACCGGCTTTTTGCAAAGCCGCAACGGTCATCATTGTCATATCTTTATATATCGGAAGTTGATTGAACGAGTCAAAAATAATCCCTGATGATGACTGGTTATTATTTGTCCTGATCTTCCGATCCTATCCTTTTTTGCTTTCCAAAAAAAATGTATATTTCACACTTGTAACACGCGCACACTCACTCAAACACACTCGCACGCACACAGTACACACGACACACACTGGTGACGAAGCTGTTAGCGCGTACTGAAAATATAATTAAAATTGTAATAGAAGAAAGTGAAAGGAAAAACGAAAATTCCCCAAACGTACGGCTAATAAATTACACGCAAAATAAACATTAAAAAAAACAGGTGATAATTTTAAGCTATCATTTCCGTACATTACTAAAATAAATAGCAAGCGAGATTTGATAATTTGTTAATTAATTGTTTAATCACTTCCACTTCAGATCATTCAGTTAACCTACAAACGACACAATAACTGCTAATTGCTCAACTACTCTTCTACCTAGTTTCGACTAAGTACTTAATTGCTATATATATATATATATATTTTTTTTTAAATTAAATTCCTGATTCTAATACTCTGGTGTTTGCTTATTTTATCAAATTTTAACTAACTGACCATTCCATGGAGCTGGATTTGAATTTTGATATTTAGAATAATGATTTAGAAACAATGATTATGAAATATCGATAAATTGGAAATTCCAAAAGGAATGTTAGCTCTTGAAATGAGTAACATGAACAATTTGAAAGTGTGTATATATATATATATATATGTATGTATGATTGGTAGATATAACTTCCCTGAATTTATATAATATAAATTCAGGTATTTCGTATATATATATATATACGAAATACCTGAATGTTATATATAAAATACACAGCTATATATATACGAAATACACAGCTAGGGGGCTTAAGATAGGCAAACTGCACTAGTTAATAGAGAGGAACAATTATAGCAGCCAATTTAGATAAAATATCTGCACTAGTGAAACTATTGTGCCTGAGCATGGGACGTACACTTACCAACAACAGAGCCCAAATAAGCCTATTATAGAGCATCTATAAGCATGATTATCAAACCTTTACATGTAGTTAGCAAAGAAATCATAGCACATGGCATAGCTGAGCAGGGATATAACGCAACTAGGCAAATTTAAAGAGGAGCATAATACTAGACAACAAAAATTGTTCAGCTCCTTGTTATTACTAATCAAGCTTTAATCTTTTTTTTTTTTTTTTTTCTTTAGTTACATTTAGCAAAATAAGAGGGAAAAAAGGAAAAAAAGAGAAAATCAACATAAAATTAAATTCAAATTAAACTCCAAAAGACATAAAATGCATTTAAAAATTTTAACTTGCCGAAAAAAACAAAACAAGTGTTAATTTTTGGCTAAAATTTTTATTTGCTTCGTCGTTCATTTCGCTCCAATATTTTTCTTACATTTTTTAATACTCTTAATTATATATATATATATAATTAAGAGTATTAAAATATGTATATATATATATATGTTCTAAATTATCTGTTAGACAAAATTTCTTTTCACTTCATTTCAAATGATGATTTCATTTCCTCTTCCTTATTCACGATTTCTTCCATGAACTACGATTCAAATATTTACAAATTTCATTGATATTTTTTTTCCCAACCCATATCCATCCTATTTTGCATTCATCGAGATTTCCATAAGCAATTAGCATCCCGGCATTGCTAACTGGATTAATCCATCAAGATATTTCCACTGCTGTTTATCTATTTGTCTGCATTCACTGCTACATTGAGACATTTTTTTTTTTTTTTTTTTAACACTGATACATCAGCTAATACTGTAGCTACAGAGAAAGACAGAGAAATCACAAGAAAAAAGAAATGCATATATGTATAAATTAGCCAACAACTGAAGCGATTAAGCCGGACTAAATGCATATTACATACATATCATAAGAAAATGGAACATTTTTCTAAAAAAAAAAAAAAGCACATTTTTTATGAATGAAAATATTCCAAAACGAAAACATAGCAAAATTAATTCGTTTAAGGTAATGTAAACATACCAAAATACTACAGAAATAAGTTTACATTCAGCAAGACCAAACATACGACGATGTATGTGTTTGTTTCACCCAGCCCACTCACACCAACGACTGAAGCATAAACTAACTCCTAATAATTATGGCTATTGTGCTGCAACCATCGACTTATCTTGAAACGAAATATTATGGGTCATTATGAAAATTTCTATCTCATATTTTAAAATCTATTTTAATTTTTTTTTTTTTTTTTTTTCAAGTATTAAATATTGGGGTTTTGAGTTTTCGTTTCGTATTGGAGATTAAAGTTTTATCTTTATTTAAGCTTTAAGTATTGAAATTTTAATTGAATTTTAGGTTTTTTATTGTCTTTCTTGGTGTTTTTGCCAAAATGGATACATGGAAATTGTGTCGCAGTCGAATTGGTACGTTTTTTTTTCTTTTTTTCCTCGTCATCATGTTTACTATTGAAATTGGAAATCCATTTTATTCGATTGATTTTATAGGAGTTTTTTATATACTCTATATATTCTTTTCTTTTAAGTTTTTTGTACAGACTTTCAGAATTGAATGTATAAATAAGTTTTTTGGTTACTTTTAATTTTCACTTCATTTATTCGGCTTCCTTTTTTATGCATAAAAGTTTTTATTTCCCAAATTTTGCATTCTAAATTATTATCAGCTTTGATTATCAGTTGATTTACTGCAGTGTTTAACTATAACCTATATACAGATTCAAATATCAAAGTTATTTATTAAATATTTCATTTCTTTCAACACTTTAAAATTGTAAAATTTTTGCAATGAATCTGTTGATGACATCAATCTCAAATGTTAGTAAAGTGGTTTTGGATGATTTTGACAATATTATGTACAGTTAGGGCGGCATTTCAATCCTAAATTGTAAATTAACGCAGTGTTCTTAAATCCTATTTTCTTGATGTTTTTTTGCTTCCCATTCTTATGTTATTACTATTTAATAGTGGCCTTTTTTAGTGTCCAAAGTTTTGCCGTTCACATCGTTCAGTTTGCCTAGTGAGTATTGCTCTTCACAACCAGATGCCTACTTTACACCGGTATTTTCCCAGTTTTAGTTACTTTTCAGTAATTACAAGAAGTTATTACAAACAAATTTCTCAATTATTTCCTTATAATTAAATGGAAAATTCTGACTGATCTACTAAAATCTTACTTTCTATACCGTCCGTCATGAGCTTTTATCATTAACCGTAATCAGTGCTGCTCTTAAGTTTTATTAACCTAAACTTTCCTATAATTTCTAATCAAAAATGATTTAATAGATATTTGCGAGTGATTATTGCCTATGATATCTTTGAGGAGTAAATCTTGGAATTTTCGTAGCAGTTTTCTAATCAAATTTCATTTGCTGATCATTTTACTTTATACCCTAAATTTTCTAGTTCTAGGATTCAGAAATGCAAAACTGGATTCACAACTCTCATTTTTGATAAATTTCTCAACATATTCAAATCTTCAGATGGAACATATCGATCTCTCATCTCTTACACTTCGGTCACAGGAGCAGCATTTGGTGAAGGATCTTTTTCTTGTTTACATGGTTAGTGTTTTCGGATTTAGGATAAGTTGTGGTTGGTAATTTTGTTGTTTCGTCAATTAATAATAATTCACTAATTACAGAAACTAAATGAGAAATGTTGGAATTTCCACAGCATTAGTCTTTTTTGATTCTGTTATGTGACTATGTTCAGTGCACAGTCATAAGTCCAAAAAGGCATAAAGTGCTAGATCTTTTTAAACATTATTATGTCTTTGTTTAAAACTTTGCAATAATTATCAGCTCTATTTTCTTCAAAAATGAAATTAAGGAATGATTTAAATAGGCCTATCAAGGAAACAGTATCCGGTTTGTGAAAGAGGGTGATACAGTGACCTGGTCGGTGAATCCAAGCTCAGATACTTGTTTACGTAGCGCACTGTATACTGACGCATGTCTCCCCCTTGCCGCTGTAATGATTCAACTCCGACATAATATCAAAAGTAATTTCGATTATTTTCATTTTAAAATTTTACATGTTAGAGCTCATAGAATGAATTTGTTGCAGTATGTTTTTTACCGATCGTATACTTCTTATAAGTCCCATAAGATTTCGTAAAAGAAGCTCAATTTAGCATGGATTTACTCCACTGAACATGGTTATTTATAGATATTTGATACTCTGAATGATGTCAGTTAGCTCTTAATGAAGAAAATCTAAAACTCTCCATAGAGATATTTAATAGCAGTTAGTTAGCTTACTGCACCAGTCTAAAGCATTAAGCCTTCATTCAAACTACATGCTTTATAATTTTTCGAAATTTTGAAAGAAAGTCATTTTCAAATATAAAATTTCATTTATAATTTATATTTTTAGATATATGTAGCGAGTTATCACGTGGTCGGGTGGCACTTGCTGTCGGAACTGCCGCAGAAGAATTCTTTAACTCGGAAGTAATGCCTTTGTTGGTTAAGTTGGAGCTGGAGAACCGGAATGAGCAAAGATCATTAACCCTTGCCGAAGTTGCTACATTTATGCGTCCATATATGCAAATAACAAAACAGCTGAATGAGGTTCTCGCAACCATAATAAAGGTAAAATAAGGGAATTATTTTTATTGTTAAGGAAGTAATTAATGAGGTGCTTATTTTAATTACCAAATTAAAATGATTATTATATTCCAATTCCTCATATTTCTTTGAAAATGCCACATTTTCGTCATTATCAAGGTAGAGATCACATATGAATAGATTAAATTTGGTGATATGAATAGATTGAATTTGGTGATATTAATAAAATCTGAAATATCTAAAGAGAAAAATATCAACGACTGTTATCATATAAACATTCTAGTTAACAGTCACAGAAATTCCAATGGGTGAAATTACAAATAAAAATCTGAAATAGAATTGAAATAAAAGGACATATCCCTTGGAGATGTTTTATTCAAAATTAAATAAGGTTGAGGAATTAGGCGAATTTTGGCTTTGTATTTGTTGACTAAATTATCTTTTCTTATTTTGTATCATCTGGTTATTAAAAATGAAAATATGTGGCCATTGTATATTTCTCAATCTTCTTAATATATATGCGTAATATTTGATCTTATTTGCTAAATAGATCCTTCATTTCCTGTAAATAAAGTTGATGTGGTTCTTTTTTACTCTGTTTAAATAAGAGTAATTTGGATCGTTAATCAGTGGTAATGATCATTTAACAGTAATTGGTAATCTCTTTTATTATTAGGAAGACCTTGTTGGTGGTGAAGTTTTATCATTACTAGCAGAACAGATACGAAAATGTGTGTCACCGACAACTCGTGATATGCTGCAAAAATTTGAAGTAGCCGGATTGGAACAGTACTTCGAGTTACTGTTTTGGTGGATAAGTTATGGAAAAATTCAGGATTATTGTCACGACGTTTGTTTTACTACGTTTTTTCGTCGTTGATTTTTTAAGTTTAAATTAGCATTAATAAATTGTTATTGCTTAGTTCAATCAATAAATGTGCTAGAAGTAGGAAAGTGTGTTTAACCTTTCGAGATTTCAAAACAAGAAATGGTTTAAGGAGGTTTAATTCATAAGGTTCCATGGTTTAAGCGTATTCGGTTCATACCATTTAGCTTCTAAAAAATGTGAAAATTTCATTTCTCTTTTTTTTTTTTGAGATAATCCTCTACTACTTTTAATTTCACTTTTCGCATTTATCATCCTTCAGTTTATGATTTGGGATCTTAAAAGTTCGAAAATGTTCACAAAATCAGATATTGTACCTGACGATGATGACATCTTCGGTGATGGCTTGAACAAGTATGTCATTTTTACTATCAACTGCATACATTTAGAACTGATGGACTTCATTTCTAATTTCAACATAACATGTTCCAACAAGATTTAGCTTAATGCGTTTTACGTTGTCTAAAGAATTAATATCAAATTACTGAAGCTTGGTGGAATTCATGTTTTATTCGTGATTTTGGCTTGGTTGGATTCTCATTGGCTGATTATTTCAGTTTTGATGATCGATTTTGTGTTGTAAAAGCTTTGTGTCCATCGCAGCTGCAGCTTGCTTTTGAAGATATTGTTAAATGCGGTACATATTTAAACATTGCCGAGAAAATCAAGGGTGAATTTTCAGAGAGATTTCACCACTTACCAACTACTGAAAATTATATTGGTTTAGTAAAAGTAAACTTGTGTAAGCCGGCTTTGACGGGTTCCTATAAATTAATATATTACTGCTTTATGTTTGTGGGACATCTTTTATCAGTGTATAATTAGTGATCTTGAGCTTTTTCAAATTCAATGTATCTTAGAGATAGAGTGTGGATAATAATGAAAGTATCAAAGGTAACGTATGATAGCAAAAGGCAGATGATAGAAACTAACATTATAAGTCTAATAACAAGTCAGTTTAGTAATATGAAGTAAATGATATGCATCATTGCTGTTAAATAGCAAGAAATTTTTAGCTGGAAGAAAAATTTTAAACTTTAGATGCCTTATTGCAAAATTCTGCTTTTATTGCTGAAGTAATTTTGATTCGCTGATCCAAAAATTTTGTCAAGCACATTTTTTTTTTTTTGATTTGAGAACAATATCTACTAGAGAAGCATGTCTTGGTATGTTAATTATCTGATACATCTATCATACATGCATATTGTGACCATGGAAAAGTTCTCTGAGGGTACTAGAAAGTAGTTGTATTTAAAAAGCTAAATAAACTGCAATTAAATGACTTACATTTCTAGCACTCCCCGGATTATATGCTTCCTGACCTTTCCTTGATTGTTCATCTTTAAATGATGGACTTTGGTGATTCGAAAGCTAATTCTTTTAGAAATGAGGCTGAGCATTTTGCAATTAAATTATGGAAATTTTAACATATATTTAACTTCAATCGTATAAATAGGGTAAGATATACTACAATGATGTGGATTCGAGGCCTATTTATTTATTTTTTTTCCATATACGTGCCTAGTCTGTTTAAAGCGAGTTACTATTTGCCTGTTTGAAATGATCTATATTCTGCTATTTTTCGAGATATTTTCTTAAGTAAAATGAAATCACTTATTAATTCAGAAACAGTTGATTCGATAAAAAAAAAATGTGAACTAACAAATCACAGTTTTGGTAATGCTAGTGGAAGATTTGCTAGCCACCTGTCTCTCTATATATAAGTCTTTTTTTGCCTGTTTTTGATTCTTACATTTGAAACTGTACTTGAAGTGTTTGTTTTTGGTATCATTTTGTTACTGATAATATTGTCACAAATAAGTTATTCCGTAGTTTTTTAAAATTTAAGTAATTCGAAGAAATTACTGTAAATATTAGTCTTATTGAACTCATAATTTACAGAAGTGATACGTTTAAGGACAGTTTATTATAAATGAATTAATACATATGCGAAAAATTTAGCCTTTAAAGCCATGGTTTTTTGTTTCTAATTGCTGCAAATTTCCGTAATTTGTGAGATTAATTTCGTTTCTAAGATTAAGATTAAACTTTCTAATTGTCGGCCAGTAATTTCTTTTTCAACTTTTTTTTCAAGATCAGAATTTTTTAATTGTTACATTTTTAAGATTTAATTTGCAGGTGAAAGTACAGCATTTGACAATGAACGAATTGGAGAGGAAGAGGTTCTTGAAGAATGGAAACGAAAAAATGTTTGTTTTCGATTTATTTTATAATTTCTATTTCTAATTATTAAATACTGGTACTTCTATAAGCAGGCTAAATTTATTATCGAATTGTAAAAAATATCTTTTTAGGTTGATGAAGTTGTACGCGAAATAAAAAAGGCTCGGATAAAAGCAAGCAAAGATTTGGTTCAGCTTTTACGTAAACAATTTGGTTTGGATGAGTACTTCGAGTAAATCAAATATTTAATTTTTGATTTGTTGATTATTTAATCTCACACTTTTTTTTTCTTTTTGGGAAATATACCCTGCAAATTGATTTTCAGGTCATTTCATGACTTCCTTTTATTACAACGTTCCGAATGGCTAGTTTCATTCTATGAATTATCTCGAGACCTGCTGATTAGTCCTGTTCGAGGTTATTTTTCCTTTTTGGCGCAGGTGAAATCCTGGCTCTTTAAACATTTATAGGACTGTTGTGAATTTAACTAGGAATACTTTTTTTTTTCTTGCATATCCCTTGGATACATTTGTGAAAGTTAGATTTCTAAAAATTAGGAAAAATTCTGATTTTCATCGATCAATTTTCGATAAGAGCTTTGTTCCTGTGATATTATTTGATAATTACTTCTTGCGATATGATACACTGTTTAAAAATCTGTTTAAGATTCTTAGGAAAAATCTTTTCTAACTCGAAAATTTGATTTGCTCGTACTTACGCTGATGAATTTGTATATCTTATTATTTCCACTACTGTATGGTGAAATATTCTAGATGATGTGATATTTTGGTATGTTCGTCATGAAGCAGGAGAATTACTTATGCTTGTAATTGTTAGGATGATTTATATTTCATCTATTTGAAATGATAGAATTTAAAAAGAATTCAACAAGCTTGGCATGTCATTAAAATTAATTGCAGTTCCCAGTTTAAATGCCGAATTTCAGACATATCAGTAAAGAAATTGCAAATATTATTCGAAGAAGCGATGGACTGTTCGACTTTGCAATTCGATAAACATCGGCATATATTTAGGTTAACTTTAGTCACTTTTTAAAAGAAATTTATTAAATATTTCAATTCTTTCTTTTGGTCGCTCCCTTGTTATTTCTAGTTTGCATTTGAACTTTGCATTAATCATGATTGCTGTTTTAGGCCGATATTGGAAAAGTATGATATCTTTACATCATTGCACCTAATCAGTGGGAAAATTGATCAGAAAGGCAAATCTTGGAAAGGTGGGATGACATTTAGAGCTGATGAGATTAAATTGGTCTTGACTTGCAAAAATATGAGAAATGATTTGTTTTTTAACACATTTACAGCTACTTACAAGAGCAATTAGGCGTAATATACTAGAGAAAAATCTTCCTATTAAATTTATAGATGAAGCTTTAAGGCTTTGTAGTATTTAGATATGTTTTGGCACAAGTTGAAAAAATTTGATGAGCATCGGATCTTTCAGCATCCAAGTTCTTTTTGTTTTTATATTCTGGACTACTAAATTAAGAGCTTTTATAGATTTTGAAACAACTGAAAGTAAAGATGGGCAGGATGCACTCTCAATTAATATAACTGTTGATTCACCGTTATCGCTTGTTTTTCCGCCAAGGATATTGCTTTATTATAATCTTCTTTTCCGAATATTTTTTTATATTTTCAATGCTACAACTCAAATTTTGAAGTTCGCAATCATTGTTATTTTTTGCTAACTAAATTTAAATGCATCGAAGTAGCATTCAGATTCATTATTACTTGTATATTGCCATTTTAATTCTTTTTTTTTTTTAAATACTTTTAATTGTTACTTCATCCCCAAACAACTACACAGTAGATAATTTTATTATTATTTTTGCATATGGTTGCAGACAAATTTATGTTAGATTGATTTATCCTTTCATAGTTTTTATTAAAGAGCAGCGTCTAGTGGGACGATTAAATAGGAGCTTTATATTAGAGCACTGAAATTATTAATTTTAAGATTAATCATTTAGCTCTTTAGACATTATCTATAATATATTTACAGTGGCATATTTAATTATTGTGTCCATCAATGCATAGCAGTATTATTTTCTATTGATAGGTTTGTAAACTGAAAAACATCTAATCAAAATAAATGTAAGGAATTTTAATCATAAGTAAATTTTTAATCTCACATATTAAAAATTTAAAAAAAAAAAAAAAAAAAGAAAATCTGCACATCATGCACTATTTATGCTGCAGCAAACAGATGCGTAGTGATTCGGTGACTCTAAAGGACCGGCGTTTACTCGAAGAGATGCTTCATTTCTTGAATGCTTATAATTTACACTGTTTGATATATGTTGTACCTCGATTTTGGGATATTTTCATGGGGAAATTATCAAAAGTTTGTTTCATTTGGTTTATTATATTCTTTTTTTTTTTTTTTTTTTTGTTTTTAGTGATCAAATTAATTAGAAAGGAAGATTTTTTTTTTTGCTTTGATAGACTTCTATCTATGTTTTAAATAGTTTTCTTTTTAATCTTATCTCCTTAAAATTATCGCTGGTAATTTTACTGGTAAATATTGTTGAAGTAATCACTAATAACTGGATGCAATAGGAACTTTTGATGAAGCGAAAGTTTTTTCTTTTTTTTTATAGTCGGCAAGTCTCGAAGAAATATTGTCATTTCAAAATTCCTTTTTCGCCGATACGATGGCTCAGTGCTTTTTACCGGATCCGAGCTTCATGGAATTGCTTTCCAGTATAGTTGTCGTTATTCATGAATTTGCGATGGATAAAGCTGTATGTTTTATATTTTGACTTAATCATTTCGAAAGTAGCGAAAGTTCATAATTATCTTCTAGAATGTCTAAAATGTACTGATTACAAAATTTGATAACGTATTCATAAATATGAATGGATAAACTACTGCGCTATTGTCTAGTATAATTGAAATCTTATTTCTTTTTGTTTATAATCTTAGAATTTGGAACTAGTTTTATCACAAGAAGTTTTTACAGGTCAAGTATAATATGCTAACATTTGTGCATCCAAACTATAAGCCTAACAGTCGTATTTTGCAGTTGATTAATAATTTTCTTTTTTTTTCATTTTCCTCATTTTTTTTTTTTTTTTTTTTTTTTTTTTTTTTTTTTTTTTTTTTTTTTTTTTTTTTTTTTTTTTTTTTTTTTTTTTTTTTTTTTTTTTTTTTTTTTTTTTTTTTTTTTTTTTTTTTTTTTTTTTTTTTTTTTTTTTTTTTTTTTTTTTTTTTTTTTTTTTTTTTTTTTTTTTTTTTTTTTTTTTTTTTTTTTTTTTTTTTTTTTTTTTTTTTTTTTTTTTTTTTTTTTTTTTTTTTTTTTTTTTTTTTTTTTTTTTTTTTTTTTTTTTTTTTTTTTTTTTTTTTTTTTTTTTTTTTTTTTTTTTTTTTTTTTTTTTTTTTTTTTTTTTTTTTTTTTTTTTTTTTTTTTTTTTTTTTTTTTTTTTTTTTTTTTTTTTTTTTTTTTTTTTTTTTTTTTTTTTTTTTTTTTTTTTTTTAAGGCAACTAACAATGTTAATAAGGACGACAGGAAAAAATCTGAGAAGAATCAACTAAATAAAATGAAATAAAGGGAAAACTGAGAGATCTATTTCTTCCAATAAACATAACATTGGTTCCTGGAGGCATAAGCTGAACAGTAGTTAGGTTTAAATAATTGTTAATGCAATGTAATGGATTAAGGCGGCTAATTGATTTGAAGGCTGATTGTCTTTGTGTTAGAATATGCTCGCTTTTTTGAAGCCAAATTGGAATCTTGACTGAGCTAAATTAAAAAGAATTTGATCATTTCAAGTAAAATCTGATCGTACTTTGCAGTTTCTTTTTTATATTTTCAGGATTATGATCGCTCAATTAAAAAATGGAACCACTACCTTGGAAAAATCTATGCTTTGCTTTCTAAGCCAAATAATAATAGCGCATATGCTCAGTTGCATTCTCGGTAGCAGTTTTAAAAATTTCTTACCTGTGTTTGAAAATTTTCAGGAGAAAAAAAAATTATTTGTTGTATTGAATATCCTTTCCAATCAGTTTACAGATATATGCCACTTATCTACATTTTGCAGAATTTTTTCCCAATTCTACTGAAGTAATTGGAGAGAGCAGGATGCATATATGTTGTGGATTAAGAAATGCAACCTCATCGATGAAAAGCTTAATTGTTTACGATAGCTATTAATGAGCTTTTCGTTACTTATAGCAGTAAAGTTGCCTTAATAATTAATTATTTTTACTTTATTCGTGAAATCATTTCTTTCAATGTAGTTTTTCATTCCCTTTATTTAACTCCGTGGTGCTTAATATATAGTTTAGGATGTCCAAAATTTTTCACGGAATAATTTTTACTTGAGCTGGTTACTCGTGCTGTAGTAGGATCAAGAATAAAAACTGAAAAAAGATTATTGCAGTGTTGCAAATTATTATGCTTTAAAGTTAAACGATGAATATTCTGGAATTTTATTTTAGTTTTTTTTTTTATTTAAATGTTTTTGTTGTTTGTGCAAATTTTCATTGTTTTATTTTATATTGTATGGTTATCTTTTTTATTGAAGTAACTGATTAGAAAAAACAAAAAATTGTACCTATTTTGGATTAAGAAATGCAGCTTCCAGTTGAAATTGTCGTCCACTTCAGTTCTGAGAAATTCATATCATACTTTTTAATAAGAAATTTATAACTCATCTGTCAGCTTTAGTTTTATCGATTCAAGCCAACTTTTCAGCTTTTCAGGAGTGATAAACTTTGTAAGAATCATTTTTTTCTTATTTTCTAGTTTTTTTCGAAAATCATTTTTGAAATGATATTGACATATAATAATAAAAACAATTCGAACTTTGCAAGCTTTGTTCAGAAAAACTTCAAACTAACGAAATCCTCGATTGATTTTTTCAGTTTTTTCTTTTTTTTTTTTTTTTTTTTTTTCAAGCTCTACTCTCTCTGATAATATGAGAATCTTATCCTTACTAATTTGCTAAGTTTGGATTGTTTATTAGCAGATTAGTCAGTGAAATAATGAATATTGCGTTCTCTTTTCCAGCTCATATTTTCAACTTCAAATTTAATTTTGATCTCGTTATTTATCATCACGAAAAAAAAAAAAAAAAAAATTCTTTCCTCTTCATGGCTGTATGAAATTTAAAGTTCGAGTAAATGGATTATCCTCTAGTGCAAGAATTACACAAAATTTATGCTACTACTTAAGTATTGAAAATAGTTTTTTCTAAAAAAAAAAAAAAAAAAAAAAGAAATTAACTGGAAACTTGAAGCAAACTAGATGGTTTTTTTTCCTTTTCCTTTTTTATTGGATTTTTTTTTTTTTTTTTTTAGAACACACGACTGAAATAGGAAGGTTTGATACTTTTTTATTTTCATTCCTTTTTCAAAAATTGTTGTCTGATAAGATGAAATCTATTCAATATTATTTGCATGGAAAATTTATTGCTGAAAAGAATTATTAATTACAATTGCAATACAGGAGAAATTGAAAGGTAGGTCTTTTGTAACGGTAGCAGCAGTAATGCGCAAAAATTAATGAATACTTGTAATTATTAAAAAGTAAATCTTGCAGAAGAAGTAAAAAGAAAAGAGCAATAGCAAAAGAGAGAGAGAGAGAGAGAAAAAAAAGTATTTTCAAAAAAAAAAAATATTCAAAATGAAACTTTTTTGTTCAGAAAGCTGATGATGACATCTAGGGGGCTATTTTCTTTCTTCATCCATCTTTTTTTATCACAGATAAACAAAATTTTAAAAAAGGAAAAATAAAACAGGAAATAAATCGGAGGGAGGAAAGAGAAGAGGGAAAGGGGAGGGAAAGAAACGAAAAATTTCAAAAATCCCATTTGAATTTACTGAAATGAAATAACAGTTAAAGAATAGAAATGCATTCAATCATCATCTTTTTCATCTGTCGCTTGTCGCTTTATTCGTTTTTTTTTTTTTTTTTTTTTTTGTTTTAAATATGGAAAAACTGAAAAGAAATGAAAAAAAAAAAAGGAGAGAGAAGAAGAAAAATTAGTAAATATTTAATCTTTGATGGCTCGATACAAAAGAATGTCATTTTTTAGGGAATTTCTTTTTTTTTTTTTTTTTTTTTTCGACCTAAAAATTATAAAATTTCATTCCCTTTTTTTTATTTTTTACTTGTTCACCATTCTTTATGCTATCACTCAGCACAGTCAAGTATAATGTAATTTTATGTTTTCATTTTGAGAAGAGAAATTGAAAATTTTATTTGCAAAAAAAAAAAAGAAAAAAAAAAAAAAGAAAAGAAAAGAACGGAAATGCAAAAATGCAGAGAGATATTATTTAAAATTAAAAAATTACAGTTCATTAATTCTGTTGTCTTTTTGGATAATTAGATAAAATTGGCAGATTATTTAAATTATTTCAAGTATATTCCTTTAATTTTTTTTTTTTTTTTTTTTTTTTATAATATCAATTCTAGAATAATAATCGTGAAATATAATTATATATGCTTATATAACAGCGAAACTATAAAATATCTATGTGCATATGTGCGCGTCTGCTCGCGTACATTTATATATAAATTATAAAATGTTATAAAAAATTAGAATTGATAAGGAATTTTTAAATAATTTAATCAGATTAAAATTTATTTAAATCAACAAATTAGAATTTTTTTTTTTTCTTTAAATAAAATATGCATAATGATTCCATCCATTGCCAAATTGTAAAAATAGTGAAATTTTTGTGATAAAAAATAAATAATTCCAATAAGTCTATGTTCTATCTAATTAGTACAAAAAACAATAAAAAAATTATTTTTACAAATTTCTAACGAATGAATTGTAATGTAAAAAAAAAAAAAAAAAAAAAAAAAAAGGATTTTTATGTTCCTAAGTTAGCATCGACATTATCACAAGCCTATATAATTATCATTCATTTGCTCATTTCATGAAATCCATTAGCAAGTTTAAGTGTCAATTTCTGGTTCATTATTCCTAGCAAATTCAATCAGACATTTTTCGTTTATTTCATTTCTTATTTTATATTTCTTCCTGTTTTTTTTTTTTTTTTTTATCCAA
Organism: Setaria digitata; assembly: GCA_003640385.1. Classification (NCBI taxonomy): domain Eukaryota; kingdom Metazoa; phylum Nematoda; class Chromadorea; order Rhabditida; family Setariidae; genus Setaria; species Setaria digitata. Next base: position 2,005 of record RCAB01000389.1, on the reverse strand, counting down.
AAAATTGCTATTAATTTCTATTTTACCAGTAGATTATTTATCAATTAGTTAAAATTAAATTCAAATTTTTTTTTTCCAATAAATAATTGAAATCATTCGTATGGGAAAAAAAAAATGAGATTTGCATTAATATCTCTCAATTACTGAAAGTAATTCATTTTTTTACTCTTCATTAATTATTGCATTTATTTTCATTTATTTATTTGTTCACTTTTTTTTTTTTTTTTTTTTTTTAAGAAGAATTTTGTTGTGAATTTTTCAGATATTTTCGCCTTTTGCTATTCTGTCAATTCATTTGATAATCTCCAATAATAATTATTTTAATTCAATGATATGAAAAAAAGAAATGATAAAATAGGCTAGGAACGTGTGGAACTTTTCTTTTCTTTTTTTTTTTTTTTTCTTTTTTGATTTTATCATTTATTCATGAATTTGTTATCATATTTCAAATGAGTTTAATGTTTTTTTTTTTTTTTTTGTGCAGGAAAAAAAAAAACAAATAGCTACTATTTGTTTGTGACAAATTAATATATTGGTTTAGATGAAATAACTATTCATTTAAAGAAGGGGAAGAAATTTTAATTAATAGAATTTAAAAATGGACAAGAAAGGAAGAAATTTACATCCAGAAACAGGAAGAAAAGGCGATAAGACGAGAGAGGGAGAGAGAGAGAGAGAGAGAGAGAATTCTGAAGAAAAAAAAGCAAAAGCTGAAAATAAATAAGGCAAATTTTCAGGAAAAAAAGAAAGAAAACAGTAAAAAGTAGCGCAATAAAAAGAGGAAATTTTGAAAAAAAAAAAAAAAAGGATTTGAAATTGAAAATAAGAATAAATTTAAGTAATCAATTTTTTTTTTTTAGGAAAGAAAGAACATGAAAATATTACGAGAGGAGGAAAAAGAGAGGATGAAAGGAAAAAAAATTAAAGTCGAAGGAGAAAAAATTGGATTGAAATCGGAAAAAAAGTTGGATGGCAAATTTGGCGAAAAGTTTTTTCTAACTTCTCAAATTTTGAAATGAAAATAGATTTGAAAAATAGGAAATGAAGAGAAATGAAATAAATAAAATGTAGCGAAATTGTTTAAAATTTGTTTTTTTTTTTTTTGAGAAAAAAGAAAAAGGAGAGACATAGGAATATTTTATTGCATAATTTAAAGAAGATGGCATTTTTTTTTTCTTTTCTGTTTTATTTTAACTATTTTATACTTAAATGGATGAAATAAATCAAAATGATTTGTTTTGGGCTAATAAAAAAGCAAAAAAGAAAAAATAGGAAATATATCAAATTAGAAAAATGAATATTTTTTTATTTAACAAAATAATTCAATAATTAATAATCGATAAATTCCATATGTTAGTCTTATTTCTGTTGTTAAATTTAAATTATTATGAAAAAACTAAATAATTAGTGCTTTTCTTTTTTAAATCAATTAAATTTTTTTTTTTTTATCGTTTAAAGTGTTGCAAATTTTTGAATATATATATATTGTATTTTTATTTTTTTGAAGTATTAATATTAGTTTCATGTATTTAATAATTTCATTTCAACACTTAAGTCTCTATAAATCCGTACTTTTTCGTTATTTTCTTTTTTGTTTTTTTTTTTTTTTTAATTTTTTAAAATTGAAGGAAAAAGAAAAGTTTACTTATAATATATTAATGAAAACTTACTGCAAATTCATTTTATATTTTTACTTACTTGTATGAGTAAAAAACTTTTTAAGGATGAAAGAGGTGAATGTAAAAAGAGAATGTGGAAAAGAAATCGAACATACTGAGAAAAGATATATTTTCAAAAAAACAAAAAAAAAAAAAAAAAAATGCTAGTCTAACTAGACTAATTTACTCTTACAATGGAAAATTGATCATTTATAGGACAATTATTATCCATAAAATTATATATTTTCACACTAATAATTGATGCATAACAATCATTTCGATTCTTATATTGCATATTATTATCATTATTGTTATTATTATTATTATTATTATTATTATTATTATTA